>JADHYT010000188.1:0-46129 GCA_027604725.1 Entophlyctis luteolus
TCATCGTGACATTAAGACTCAAAGCCTTGATGGCCTGGTTCAACCAGCCAACATATCCGCTTTTAGATACGACATGATTGCCTTGAACGTTCAGTGTTACGACACTGCCGAGGCCAAGGGACGATATTGATTGCGACACGTTTCCTGCCATTCCAGGGACCACAACATTTCCGTTCATAGTTAAATCATTCTCGCCGCTGTTCATTGTGACATTCGTTGCAGTCATTGCTCCCAAGCCTGTTCCAAGAGTGAAATCGAAGAAAAGGTCGCCCATTTCGATCTTTTAATGGAAGCTGTCAGCGCACTAGACACGAAATGAAGAAGGACACACCGATATCGTAGACGGATTAAAAATTTCAGTTTCCACCAACACATTTAGAGAGTTGTTGTCGCCTGCCGATGGCGTGAAGCTCTTGACAGTCACGTTTTTCAGACCGGCAAAACCATTCAAAGTGACGACTTTAGCCACATTCAGATTTCCAAACGACAAGCCTAGCGCTTGGGCAGTGGCTGTCCCGGTCAAAATCCAGCTGAAGGAAGGCTGGAGGACCAAGCTGGCCGAAAATAATCCCATGTTTTCGGGGCTCGTGATCGTGAGCATGGAGTCCAGTAAAATGGAACCAGACTTGGGTGTGGCACCGCTAACGGATATGGACGGCAACATCAGTGTTCCCAGCGCGAGATCTGGAGCGCCGTTATCGCGGTTAGTCCAGGACACAGTGACGGGATCCGGGAAGGCGATGGTGGCATCCAGAAAGCCCGCATTCGTCACAGAACCAGTCCCATGCAGCTGGACACTTGTATTTGTTGGTGTGGAGATTGTGGTAGCTGATAGACTCATGACGGCCGAGTCGATTGACGCCTGCGCAATCTTTGGTGCCGCCACGAAGATGATAAGTAGGACCGTGCTGATGACTAAGCCGAGGACGACGAGGCTGCAAATGACGAGTCTCCGTCGAGTCCACAGAATTCCGCAGCACAGGCGACCTGAGACGCATCAGTTTTGCAACGGAGTTGAGACAATTTGCTTATCGCTCGCTACCTTTAGGTGACCCTTCCGCAACGCCCATCAGCTGCTGTTGCTCTGGGGGCAAAACAGACGAGGTGGATATAGTTAGGACATAGTTGTATAAGATTATGCAAAGACGCACCTTCGGATCCAGACGCAGGCCGACCGGAAAAGCCGTCGACGGCATGGAACACTGAAGCAGAGCGCACGCTGGCGTCGCTGCGGGGCCGCGCGTGGGTCCAGCGAGATCGCCACCAATGCTGCCAGCCGTTCAGGAGACTCATTGATGACTTGCGGAAAAATCGCTTTCATTTTAAAACTTCGGCTGATCGACCCTTCACAAGCCACAGGGTGGATTTTCCCACTTTCACCAAATCTTTGACTCCAGCTGGCCTGTCCAATTGATTCCGCTTGACCTTGAACATATGATTTTACTAGAGTATGACGCTTAGTACGTCGACCTCATTGTGATCCTTCGACGAATTCAAGTGACTTCTGCGCATCTTAATTACTCCGCCAAAGCAACATGATAGTATAATTAATTGATAAGTTACGAGCGAATTGGTAAATACGATGCTAATAAGTTTGCGATAGAAATCTGAAGACGAAAGAACTAATTATTTTAAATGATCATCAGCTCCTACACCTTCTAAACGGCCATATAGTTTATTCTGTATCAATTTATATGGAATCACACAAAAAAGGGGGGGCACATTCCAAATTTTAGTAAAATCTCCCACACAAAGCGTGAATCAGAACTTCGGAGCTACTCATCCCAGCAAATTCAGCTTGATAGGCACATTGTTCTGGCTATACGTAATAGTGTTCGGGTACGTTCCAAGGTTGTCTGATATAGTGCTTTGAATGTTGACATGTAGCGTGCCAGTCAAGGCCCCAGCCACGGTTTCCACCAGCGCAAGCAGGTCCGACCAAGAAAGGATAAGAGACAGAGGAATTTTTTCTGTGGTCGCTGTGCCGCCGGAGGCAATCGTGGTCGGGTTCTTGAGAGTGTAGTCAATTTTTGCGATTGGCGTGGTCTGGTAGGAGACTGTCGCGGTCATACTATTGATAGTGATGGGAGCACCGAGCGGGTTCGATATGGTGATAGTCGATCCGACAAGACTGCTCGGGAGGTCCGTGGACATAACGCCCGATTCGATGAGTGCCGAGGTCTGACCCGCAAGAGTAGCGCCGATCGACAATTCCGCGAACGCCGATTGGAGAGATGAGTATGGTACGGACGAAGTTGTTCCTTGCAATGTCAGCGACGTTGAGCTTCCACCGATGTACGCAGACATAGCAGTCTCAAGGTTTGACGCAGAACCGGAATCTCCCGATCTGGCAATAAGATACCCGTCAGTTGTGATTGCGTTGTTGCCCGGCGACAGCGATAGGTCGCTGAGCTTCACGGTTCCGATCACGCTCCCGCCAACCAATGCGTTCAAGATCACATCCGTGTTCAATTGGAGAGTGATTGTGCTCGGGTTTTTGATGGTAGCGCCGACTTGCAAGTGCAGCCCGGTTGATGAGTCTCCACCAAGAACAGCCGAGCTGGTGAGAGTGACACTTGAGAGCCCTTGGAATCCAGAAAACGACATCGAGTCATCCAAGGGCAACCCTGAAATCGTCACGGAGCCCGAACTGGCATCCGTTTTCACAACTGATGTCACAGATCCCTTCACGCCGACCGTGGCGATGGTGCCGGTGGTAATTTGCGTGAACAATGCCGCAAATAGGGACTCCTGTCCGGGAATCGCCGACAGACTTTGCCCAGTGATAGAAGTGTAAACGGTTGTTCCGGAAAGCGACGCAGACGTAAGAGGGATAGAAATCTTGGCGAACGCTGTTCCCGACGATTGGTCGTAGAACTGCAAATCTGTTTGCACCTGCTCCACGGTGATGCCGAACGCGTATGGATTATGGAAGTTCGCAGTGACTGTCGAAGCAGTCACCGTAACGCTGTCTCCAGTCGTGTCGGATGGGTTGAAAGCAATCGTCATGGCGGGAATCTGAATCCGTAACTCAGGAACACGCAACTGGGAAAATTGAAAAAAAAACTTACGGCCAAACCGGACACGATGGCTTGTGACAACGACGGTGACGGCAACGAAACAGCCAGGTTCAAGGTCTGAAAGGCAGTGTTGAGCCATGATGGTTGGGCGCCGGAGGATGTCGTGACACTTGTTCCAACAACATTCACATTCAGGCCGTTGCCAGTCAGGAATTTCGAGAACAGCGTAGAAAGCAGATCGCTGTTTGTGGTGTACATACGGCCGCTCATGCTCAAAGTATTTGAGCCCGGTACCATCGTCACCCCAGGCGCGCTCAATGTGCCAATGTTGGTCCCGCTGTATGCCATGTTGAAGCCCAATGTGCCCATCTCAATTGTTATTGTCGACGGGTTGTATGCTGTTGCGGCAGTCACAACATGGATGCCAGAGCTATCGCTGTCAGGCAGGTCGAACGACGCCACCGACGGGTTCGGCAGCGAGTTGAAGCCCGAAAGCGTCACTGTTTTGTCGAGCGATAGGTTGGGGAACGTCAGGCCATACGCTTCAGCGGTCGCGCCGCCGATAAGACGCCATGAGAACGAAGTGCCTTGGATCATGTAGGTTGCGAATTCGCCCATCGCGGTTGTGTCGGAAATCGTGAAAATTGAATCCAGATTGATAGGCGCGCTCTTTGGCGCAGTTCCGCTAACAACAAGTGACGACATTGGCATTGTGCCAAGAAGCACATCGGCTGCGCCGTTAGGCCGCGAAGTCCAATAGACATCAATTGGGTTTGGGAACGACACAGTCGCGTCCATGCTACCAGCGTTAGTGGCTTCGCCGGAAGCCGCAATATGGAACGAGGTCTCCGCCGCTTGATTGATTGTAGTGGAAGTCAGGGACAAATCTGCACTTGAGATGGACTTTTGCGCAATATCCGTCAAGTTCATAGTAACGTTCAACTCGAGCGACTTGAATGCTTGATTTAGCCATCCCACGTACCCGTTCTTGGACACGACGTGGTCGCCCTTGACATCAAGTGTCACCACGCTGCCAAGGCCAAGGGACGAAATCGAGGAGCTGACGGAGCCCGTCGCGCCGGGCACAACGACCTCTCCATTCATAGTAAGATCGTTAAAGCCACCTTTCATCGTAATATTCGCAGCCTCCATCGAGCCGACGCCCGTCCCAAGGTCAAATGTGAAATACATGTCACCCATTTCAATCTGCGATCAAGAATCACGAAAAGCCGAAGGAAAACAGGACAAACCGATATGTTGGATGGATTAATGATTCCCGTCTCGACCACGATGGCCAGTGCATTGTTGGCGCCGGCAGAGGGCGTGAAGCCTTCGACCGTCACGTTCTTGAGTCCGCCAAATCCGTCCAAAGTTACAACCTTGGCCAGATTCAGATTGTTGAACGTCATGCCCAGCGCCTGCGCGGTCGCAGTCCCTGTAAGAAGCCAGCTGAACGAGCTCGCATGGATCATGTCGACGGCGAACAGGCCCATGTTGTCAGCACTGGTGATTTGGAAGGAGGTGGCCAGCGCAATGCCGCCCGATTTGGGGATCCCGCCGCTGACGGATATGGGTGTAAGCGACAGTGTGCCGAGCTCAAGGTCAGCGGCGTTTTCACGGTTGGTCCAGTAAACTGTGATTGCAGTGGGGAACGTCAGAGTAGCGTCCAGAAATCCGGCATTTGAGACGGTGCCGAGTGCAGCCAGCTGGAATGTTGAGTTTGTCGGCGAAGTGATTGTGGTGGACGTGAGAGTCATGACGGCCGAGTTGATTGAGGCCTGGGCAATCAGCGGCGCGAAAACGTAGACGAGCAGAAGGATGAAGACAATAAGAAGAACGACGGCAACGGCGCCGCAGATGATGAGCCTCCGCTTCGTCCATTGAATGCCGCAGCAGATGCGTCCAACGATACCTGCACAAAATTTTCATGTCACGGCAAAATCAAAAATGCCGTGGGCTATCACACACACACCTCGGTTCTTCACCGTCTCGTCACCAACCAGCTGCTCTTCGTCTTCATTTGCAGCGTGTCATGAATGAACGGATAAGTGTCTGCGCGCAAGAAAAAACAACGACCCACCACTGGCCGATCCCGCAGACGCTGCGGGGGGGCTGTCTGGCTCAACAGAAAGCGCATTTCCAGCGTTAATGGAGCCGTTTGCAGTCACAATCGAGCGTGAGCTGCTGGCCACAGCGATAGGGGGCGGGAAAAAATTGGAAGTCTGCTGTTGATCATTTGGAAGAACCGCAGCAGCATGAGCGGAGCCACTTGGTGGCATTGGTTCGGACGGCATTGTGCTTGTTCCCCTGGTGCCTACTTGCTTGAGTGCTTGCGACCTGGCTTCGTGAATAGGAACAAAAAATTAGCAGAGGTAGAAAATTGAAATTTTGAAATATCCAACAAGGATCAAGCCAATAAAATTGCGGAACTCGTGGGTTCCGCCCACCCCGAAGTCGGAGTGTCTTGCCTTTCCATCACCTTGTTCGCACATGGCGAGTCGGTGACCAGTATAGACATTTCAAAAGGAACGGACAGGACGAGGCCGTGTTGCTTTCTAGATGGTTCGTTTCATTCAAGCAGTGTCAACTACCGCCGCCACAGGCGGTAATTGCTTCCGATCACCCCACAATTCGCAATCCATTTAGTAACTACCAAACACCAGCTTTTGAAAAGAGGAACATCTGCAGAAGGCAGAAATGGAAGCGTTCAATTTCATCAACTAAAGAAAGCTCCATTTCGTATCACACTTAATTTCTTCCAAGCAAGAAAGACCCCCAATACCTTCAATTATCAAACTAACATAACAAGCAAAGAAGCCAACGAACAGGAAAAACAACAGCAATAGAAAGAACTCTACGCTCAAACCAACGACCCAAGTGAGAACAGAGACTTGCGATCATCTGCATTCCGGTCGTTTACAGAACCACCAGTGTCAACAACACCTCCAGACCCCGCACCGCCAAAGACTGTCGTCACTGATGCCGTCGCCGCGGTTCCGTGTGCCAGTCCATCAGTCATCCCATGGCCGCTGCGCATTTCGTACGGCAGCGGGAAGCTGATTTTGTGTGCGCCGGCCACGAGCTCGGCCGCGTCAGATAACGAGCCTGCAGCGGCAGAAAACGATGTTGCGAGCGGTGGCGGAGGCGGCCGCGTGAAGGTCAGGGAGCCAGCGCTTCGCATGGATGGTGACGACCGTGCGGTGCCTGACAGCGTCGGTGGCGGTGGTGGCAGTTGTGAGCGGGTTGGCGCCAACACGCCGCCGTCGTAGAATACGGCGGCAGCGGTCGATTCCGCATCCACGGGATAGAAGCGCGCATCGCCGACGACAGCGGTTACAGGTGTGTCGAAACTCGGATGCCGCAAGGAGAGGGGGTACTGCGGCTCAATTGCCACGGCAGCGTGCAGGGCAGGGTCGTCGCGGTTGCGTTTTCGCCGTGTATTTGCGGCAGCAGTTGCACCGGTTGCATTTTCTGTGCGCACGCAACTGTATCCCAGCATGTTTAGGCCCAGGAGGACCAGAATGAACCCAACGACACCATAAAACGCGATTGCGACGACGAGGAAAGTCGGATTGTACGACACAAGGTCTGATGGAAGCACCACGCGATAGTTGTAAGTGGAGTTGTTGTCGACGAAGTTGGTTGTGCCATTGACGCGACACAGCGCGAAGAATTCGTCAATCACAGGAACTATCGCCGAAAATGTCCAGCTCTCGTACCCACTACTGGTGTTTAGTGATTGATACGATGCGGCGAGAATGTTTGTGTCGTTTGCGGCTGAGGCGGTGCCGTTTACCGAATATACAATTGCCACTGCCTTGGTTCCGGATGTTGATTTCACCCACAGACTTCCAGAAAACGTGAACCCGTCATATTTAAAGGCATCGACAGCAATTTGCGGACCGTCACTTGTTGGTGCGATAGGGTTCAGAGTGACGTATTCGGTTGCGCGTGGAACCAGTAAGTGGGGATGGGATGGTAATTGGTATATGCTGGGGAAAAAACATCAGTTTCGGTGCAGCTTGCTCGCTTCCACTAGCTCATTCACCTGAATTCGGTGCTGGCCACTCCAGTGCCGCAAGAATATGAAGGAAATCCAGGGCACTGATAGTCGCATGAAGAATCAGTTTCAACAAAGCCATCTGCGGTGAGATCGTTGCTGCACACGCATTCGACCATCTGGATGTAAATAAACTCAGCAAGCCGTACGAACAAGGTTGTGTGTTTGTGTGTGTGTGTGTGTGTGTGTGTGTACGTGGGGTGGGGGCGTGATACAATAAAAGGAATGTGGGGCGGACGTGCCTGTTTGGGCGCCAGGTGATGGGACGCGGCCAGTGCCGCGAAGCGCCAGCCGTTGCAGAACGAGCGCAGGCAGATTTCGGGGGGCACGCTGGACTGGCGACGGACGGGTATCGCGGCGACGGAGGGTGGGGGGACCGATAATGCGGCACAGAGGGTCGGGGCTGAGGTGGTGGCGGCTTGCGCGGCGTGGGGGGAAGCCGCGGGCGGCATTGCGCGGGGCGGGGTGGGGGGCGGCTGGCGGTTCGGGCGGCTGGGGTTGGGCGGGCGGGGCGAGCACTCAAAACGAGGGGTGAAGCGTTGGGCGGCGAGGCGGGAGCAAAGCGAGCGCAGCGGCAGCAGCACGGCAGCAGCGGCAGCAGCGGCAGCAGCAGAAGAAGAAGCACAGGCTGGATGCAGCAGCAACAGGTGCGCACGAAGTGTTTTCGCCCCCATCACCGTTCCTGCCAAACACACCTGCGCCAACCGGAGATGGCCTTTATCTTTTTATTTTTCTTTTCCTTTTTCTTTTTCTTTTCCTCTTTTTGCCTTGACTTTGCGTTTTTACTGCTCCTGCGCTTCGTAATGCTGCTCGCCCCGCCGCGCTCCGTCCTCCTGCACGTGCTCGCACTGCTGCTGCTGTCGCGTGCAATGCGCGCCGCCCCCGCAGCCCTGCCCCCGCTGTCCTCGTCCTCGTCGTCCCCGTCCGATGCTCCGTCCGACACCTCAGCCGCCGCACTATCACCCGCAGCCATCGGCGCCGCCGTCGCTGGCGCCGCCGTCCTCCTTGCCGCAGGCCTGATCGCTCTTTCGCGCCGCCGCGCCGGCAGCCGCGCCCAGTCACGCCTCGAGCGCGACTCAGCCTCTCCAAAGTCGGACGAACCTTCGAATCCACAAAATCAAAACAACTATGTGTCTGCCTCCAAATCGAAAAAATCACCACCACCGTCGCCACCGCCCTTTGTCCCTCCACCACTGTTTGTGAAGGGCTCGCAAGACGACGTCTGTGTCTTCGGGAACGTCGTTGAAGACCTGTACTCCCAGATTCTCCTCGAGTGTTGAACTCTGCCTGCACATCAATATGCATTTCGTATCAAGTTTGAACGAGGGATCTCCAACCATAGAATTTTTTTTCCTCTTCTTTTTTGTATTCGCATTTCATCATCATCTATATTTATATATTAACTCGCAATACAAGTTGTCATGCTTAGAACATGTTATCTCTCTTTTTTATTTTTTTTCCACTTCGATGATATCCGATGACTCAAAAACTCTCGAAAGAAACTCGTCAAAAAAACCAGCTCTGGTCGATTTTATTTTATTCGTTCAGACTCCTCGTCAAAAACCATCTCGAACACAGTGGGAGAAACAAAAAGGAAAACAGTGAAACGGTAATAGCTATAGCTCGGCAAAGAGAAAAAGAGAAAAACTAAGGAAAAAAAAGACACTCAAGTCACCAACCCCCTTTTTCCATTGCAACAAAAATCTATCCCCCAAGGAAGAGCACCGAAAGGGAAAATAACGAAAAGTACAGGATCTCTTCGTGCATCACCCACCCACCTGACCAACAAAAAGAAAACAAACCAGAAATAATCCGCAATTGCAAACAGGGTGAAGCGGGTTACTCCGTTTTGATTTACATAGCAATCAAGAAAGCAACGGCTCCCGCAAGCACGGCAGCCGACAGCTTGACAGCGTCGGACGAGTAGATACCAGATGCCTTTACGGTGGCCGGGACTGTAGGAAAAACAAATCAGCAATTGGAAATTAGAAAAATTTGCGAAACCATAAGATGCAAAAACCAAACACAAAAACGCAACACTAACCGTAAGCAGTGTCGGCAGCAGGGGCAGCAGTCGTGGAAGTCTTGGCTGCAACAGGGGCGACGTAAGCAGCAGGGGTGGTGGTTACAGCAACCGCAGCGGGGGCGGGGGTGGTGGTCGTGGCAACATCCTCTTCACACTCGGTTGTCTCCTCCTCGCATTCTGTTGTCTCCTCCTCATCTTCCTCGCACTCGGTGGTAGTCTTGGTGGTCTTGGTGGTCACCGCAACCGCCGCCGGAGTGGCGGACGTGGTCTTGCCGGCCGCAGGGGCGGCATAGACGTACGCAGAGGTCGTCGTGACGGCCGGAACGGTGGCGGCTGGCGCTTTAGTGGTAGTGGCCGCGGCGGGCGGCACGTAGACGTAGGCCGAAGACGTAGTGGTGGCTGCCGCCGCCGTCGCCGCGGGCTTCGGGGTGGTTGTGGTAGAGGCAGCAGGTGCAGTGTACACGTAGGTAGATGTGGTGGCGGCGCTGCATGTGTCCACAGTGGTAGCCTTGGCAGCGGTGCAAGTGTCGGAGGTGGTTGCACCAACTGTTACGCCGGCCGGGGCCGCGGTGGTGGTGGTGGTAGCGACAGCAGCGGAGCAGGTGTCCACCGAGGTGGTAGCGGCGGCGGCGGTGCAAGTGTCGGTGGAGACTGCTACGGCCGCGGGTGCGGCGGTGGTAGTGGTAGTGGTTGTGCCCAAGTCCAGGGCGTACAGAATGTCGGTGGTGGTAGTGGTGGTCGTCGAAGTGGTCGTGGACGTGGTGGTGGTGGCCAGCACGGCCTGGGGTGCAACGTATGCAGACACGGAGACGGCTGCGAGCGAGAGGAGGACGGCGCGGACAAGCATCTTAATCAATCGGTGGTAGTTGGCTGGTGGCTGTGGAGTCGCTGGCGGTTGCTGCTGCTGGTGCTGTCGGCAGTGCCTGCTCTAGTCTATCTCTTGGTGAGTTTTGAACAATGCGACACGCCCCGTGTTTCATGTTTGCTGCCAACGAAATGCCGCTTTTTAATCTCGCTATCTCTGAATGCCCCCTTCGCATGTCATATCGCCCATCCCTACGTCCACGCTTCGATACATTTCAGTCTGCTTCCACTCCCAACCTTCTAACAAATTCTAGTATCCACACATTGTGTTTTTCCTGTTTTCAAAATCGTCAAATGAAAATCTCCTGCAGTCGCGTCTTCTTGGCTCTGTGCGTTGCTTCGCGCAACACTCGCTCTCTGCCCTTGAAACCAGAATGGAAAGTCAGAGACCTTGCGCCATTGCAGCTCTCTGAGTTCGATGCTTCTATCCAGGATATAGCAAACGGTTTGATTGCGTTTTGAGGTTCATCAGAAAATTCAATTCAATTCGAAAAAAAAATAACATAAAATCGCTCGATTAGCGATTCAAAGCCCTCCTGATGCGACTGTTCTTAAGTTTAAGGATGATGACCCTGTTTCTGCGTCTGAAAAAGGTGGTTAATTTATTTCCGGCTGCCATTATTCTGATCCAAATCTTGGAAAACCTGCAGACACAGACGCGAAAATTTCAGAAAATAGCGTTGAGAATAATGAAATCCAATCAATTGTAGAAAGTGCAAGAGCGACGGATTCTTCAAATACAGTTCCTATTTCCAAGACTTACAGGAATTGGCATCCGCCGCAAACACCCCCTCCGCAGCAGAACTATAGACCTCGTTCCATCGTTCCCCGTAGCATTGAAACCAGAAATACGATACTTGCGCCAACAAGAACACTGCCAACGCGAAAATTCAAGAACTGGCAATCTGTAAGATCGTCAGCAACGTCCACAACTGCCGATCTTGCAGTATCTGAAACAATGACAACAAATGAGGAGGAAGCTACCGAAACTACCGAAACTACGATTGTGTTCCACGTGTGGCATCCGATTGGTGAAGATTCGGGATTGGATGCTCGCAACCTCGACGATATTGCCGAGATGCAGGAACCCTCAAACAGCAAGCGAGAAACCCATTTTGTTGATGTGCCCGCAAGTCCGCGCAAAAACACTTTTTCATCGACAAATGCCAGCAAGCTCGAGCGGCGCACAGTCTTCGTGGACTTTCGCGGCGCACTGGCCGCAGACAAAGTCGGCGCGCTGTATGAAATATCGACAATGTTCATGGTTTTCGGCGGCGTGATTGTTGCAATTGCGTTTTCCGTGTTCTGGGACTTGACTTCAGAGCCTTCACGCAGTGGAGTGCTCCCGGTGTTCCGCCCTTTCAAGATCGCCGAGCTTGGACTGGTTGGCTTGTACTTCCAGCATACGCAGCTGCTCGTCCTCGCTCTCGTCAGTACCGGAATTTGCACCGTCCCACGCGTACTTCAATTTATTGCCACTGGTGGAAGCGAAGGTGACAGTGACCAACTTTTCGGTAAATCAGTATTCTGCAAAAAGGCAATTTAAAAAAAAAAAACAAACTCTCAGGTCTAACCAGTTCCTTGACCATTGTTACGCTCTACATCGTATCTGCAGTCGTGCTAAGTGACCGCGTAAGCACCATCATCGCGACACACATTCCTGTGGCAGTGCCACTGTTGCAGACCCTGCACGCGTGTGCCTCATTCGTGGCAAGTGGTGCCGCAGGGCCCGTAACATATCAGCTAGCGTCGGGGCTGACATGCATATATGGTGCGGATGGTGCGTTCCGCGCTGGACGTGAAGGCGAGCAATGCTGGTCTGCTGCGCATATTGCAACTGCGGGCACTGCGGGCGCAGTACTCGTTGCGGCAGCGCCTTGGTTCGTTTCTACAGCGTCCGCATGGCGGCGGCATTCCGCGGATCAGGTGTAAATTTACCAGCATACGCGCATTTGCTTCACTCGTTGCTTATATTTGAATCAGACTGGGCGGGTGCCGTCGTGGTACGAGTCCGCTATCACGGCCGTTCAAATTCTTGCGGGAGTAGCCCATCTACAAGCGGTTGGTGCAGCTGTAGCAGCGCATATTGTTTGCGCCTGCCTGGTTATTGGTGTGATTGTGTCGATGGACAAGCGTGCCGATCTGAGTGCGTGCAAGGCATTGCGGGCCATGGGAGCGTCTGTCGCGGTCGCCGTTGGAATGGCCATTGTCATTGCGCGCTTTGGAACTGGGCCATGGACTGACAATGGACCAGTGTGGCTTCTAGGCTGTGCAGCGTGGATAGGCGTTGGCAACGCCATCTTGGAAAATGCCAAGTGAGTGGCACTGTAGTTTCTCGTCATTCTTTAAGCAAACAACTGCTCTTCAGAGACGCATCTGCGAAAGGCGACGGTATCTCACCGCCTGTGGAGCTGAAACCGAAAGGAACTGCTCAACCAAACGAATAAAGCTACTCTCGGTACCAGACTTAAAGAATTGTTTACTTTTTCTTTCCTTCGCTTGAGATTTGAGGAAATAAATTCAAATTTCCACGTGCTCCGCTATTGGCGCATCACTTTCATCCGAATCTTCAATTTTTTCGATTTCCTTCAAACTCTACAATCCAAAAACGCAAAATCAGCAAGTTCAATTTGATGTCCCGCTTACACGCACTTTAAGAATCTTCTCTGCCTGTTTTTGATCCGCCCTGGGAAACCCCGCGGTCGTCTTTCTGAGGTTTCAAAGAGACAGTTACTTGCGCCAAACAAGCAAGAAAACCGGACCTTCTTTTGATCCCCTGGAAGTGTGGAACTCCAGCATCAAGACTCGATGCAGTTAAGTCCGCCGCAGTGGCGGCGGTGGGCATGTGCCTTGGGTGTGGCAGGGATTTGCCGTCGCGTTTCATCTGCGCGAAGGCCGCGACCTCGCGCTCGATGGCCTCGTAATCCAGCCGCTCGCCCGAGCCGGCACCGTCCAGATTGGCTGCGGCGCAGAGCGCGTCGTCGGCGTGGTCGTCGAGCGCGACGGCGACTGGGCCGCGCAGCGCCTGCTTGAACGACGCTACGGCGAGCGCGGCCGCGTGTGCGCAGATGTAGATGCACGCCGCGAGCATTATTACTACCGCAACTGCCGCGAGCGCCGTTTCAACCGGCGTCACCGGCGCGTGTGGCGCGTTCTTCAGTGGTGGCATTAGTCTTGAAAATCTTGTCAAAAATTGTCAGAGCGGCCCTTTACTTTCAAAAAAAAAAAAAAAGAAAAGAAAAGAAAAAAAGAGAGAGAGAGAGAGATTCAATGGAGCTAATGCTGTAAAGTTTTCTCCGGGCTTGATATATATGAGTAAAGTTTAAGTGGTAACTTAAAGAAGCATCAGTTTGAGAATTTGTCGTTTGGACTATTGGTTGTTAATCCAAATGACGTATCTGCCCAAAACTGACCGGAAACAATCATTTAAACGAAGATTGAAGACATGAAAATGGCGGTGCGTTGTCCCAAAGTTGGTTCTGGATGAACCAAGTTAGACGATGCTCCAGAACAAGATGCATCAGCAAAGCAGGCATAAATACGGCAACAGTCGCATCAGATGGTATACCAACGAAAAATTTGCCAAGCATCAATTGCCATGGCGTCGATCGGCCCCTCCTGCCAATCTTTCAATAGTGATCTAATTCATGGGTAGACTCGACTCTTAACGCAGCGGGTAGGATGAGTTTCGGTTTCAAACCTATCGGCTTGCGCATGATCTTCCTGCAAGTGCAGACTCGACTCACGGTCGACACTGCAGTCGCCGCCACTTATATTCAAGGTCGCACACGCGCGCACCCCTCGATAAACTTAACAAGTTGGAGCCAAGATTCATCAGCAAGTGAGCCCGCTGTGCCTTCAATTATAGTTTTGTGATTAACCGAGACTCGAGACCGGGCATGGCGCACGAGTTTTAAATGATGATTTTACACATAAACTTCGAAAGCAGGCACGTTGATGTATTTACTTAATTCTGGTCAGGCTGTCTCAACGCAAAACGCCTCAATCGATCGTAGCCAGCACTAACCCGATAGAGGCTACCTTTGGCCGAACGAGTAAGCGAAAAAAGGACGAGATCAACGTCTGAATTGAAGTCGCTGAAGAAAAGCACGTATGCGGGGAGTGGGAGTCCGTTGACGGCGAAAATTGTCGCAATCTTGCAGCCAAGACGAGCAACTTCCTCTGATCATGAGCTTGCTCGACCCCGACGGCACAGATGTTGGCCGCGAGCCGCCTGCACCTGCTGATGTACTTGCCCAGGGTTCGAAAGGGCCGGTCGAACTCGCGGACCTCTCGTCCAGCACAGATGCTATCGCAAGCCCAGATGCCGGAAGCGGCGACAACGATGGATCTGCGCTTCCGCCCGCGCTTTCGAAAGTATGGACGACTGTGCGCCGAATGTTTGGTTCGAAGACTCCAATCAAGTACACTTACAAACAGCTTAAGTTCCTTTCAAAGCCACAAACATCAATATACACATTCATCTCCACCCGTTTGTTTCCGCGCTTCAGCATTCGTTGGATTCTGATCCACATCATATACAATGGATTGCTGCTGACTGCGCTAGTCCTATTCGCGAAATACAGTAGTTACTCTTCTCATGTGGACGGGTACTCCTACGTTCAGACGGTTGCATGCGCTTCGGATTTTATGTCAGAAACTGGCTGTGGAGATCTTAATGCCGTAGATTGTGAACCGTTCGTACAAAGTATTGCAGTGCGATGTCCTGCTGGATGTCTGTCCCAAGTCGCATGGTCTTATGTTTATGTTGGAAACAGTGTGGTGCAATATGTTCCTTTCGTGGTTGGTGAAAACAATACTTACAGAGGTAGAATTTCGCGCAGTTCTGTTTGTTGCTCACAGGAATTTTTTTTCCAGGCGATTCATGGATTTGCCTCGCAGCAATACATGCTGGTGTGTTATCGAACGCAGATGGCGGTTGCCTGGTGGCAAATTTGAATCCTTCTGCTGGAGAAACGTATGGCGGTTCAACGCAAAATGGTGTTCCGTCACATTCCTTCAATTCAACCTATCCAGCAACACTATCTTTCGAAATCCAATCCCCGCCAGCTGCTTCAAACTGTGTTGACTATGGTTTTGACTCGGAAGGATTTTTTCTTCCGATGCTGTGTTTGATGCCATTTCTCAATGTGTCTCGTCGGTATATTTACTGGAACACTTTGGTTTGGATATACTTGTACTGGACGTTTGTTTCGCCAGACACCAGCAGGGACGACTCGTCTATTCAATCATACCTCGGCCAACTTCTACCTTGCCTTGCCGTTCTATGGGTTTTGTACAAAACGGCGGCGAACGTAACACTTCCAGCATCGCCGACGAAGTTTCCAATCGAGACCTCTTTGCTCTGGATTGCCCCACTCTGGTTCGGATTTCACTTGGACATGCTCTCAAACTACATTGGCCCCCTTGCAACCTTGTCATTTTCTGCCAAAATGTTTTCAGACGCGTCATCGGCTGCTCTGCTTATTTTTTTGATTGTTGCTGTCTCGATCCTTGTGCTGACTCATTTGTGGATGCATTTCCGGCAGGATACTCTGTTTCCGTACATTCCACCGTATGTTATACTCACAGTGGTTTACTTCGAACTGCCGCATATTCTTGGGCTGTCTGTACACTTGCATCATTACCTTTTGGCACTCCTATTACTCCCTCCAACTCGCGTCCAATCTCGTATGAGCTTGATATGTTCAGGGTTGCTGACGGGCCTGTTCGTGCAGGGAGTGCTGAAATACGGTTTCGCTGCGCCGTTTGATACGTCGCTGCAAGCACAGGAAACGTACACGCTGGGAACGGCGCAAACGCAGTGGGCGTTGACTAGCAGCAATATATCCAGCAGCGGCGAGCTGCGATGGACGTATCCGTACAATGCAACGCTGAACTTGACTGATCTGGACTACGCGGCGGTAGCGGCGGCAGCGGGTGTATCGGTGGCTGATGTCGCTGCGACACTGGGTGCGAACGAGTTTTCGTTGGTCGTCAATGACGTGCAGGTATACCGAGGCAAGCGCGCTGCGTTCAGCTTTGCAAATGCGTCGGCGACGGGGACAATAGTGGCACCGCTGGACGCTGCGTGGACCGCACGTAACTCGGCGGGGGCGGTTGATTACTACGCACGAGTGGCACCGATTGCCTTCGGGAGCGTGCAAGACTATGGCCAGGTTGCTCGCATCCGCTTTTCCGACGGATTGTTCACGCTCTACGACGCCTTCTCAAACAATTGAGTCGCAAAATGAACTTGTGTTTCGGACAAATAAATGATCAGTCAATCTTTATTCACGTCCCTTGCCGACATCCCCTCGAAGGTATCATCGCACGTCAACATCCTTGCGGTTATCCGTGATTGTGCGGTGCGTGGGCGTAGCAGGACTGGCGGTGCGTGTCCTCTGTGGCATTAAGTGCCAACCTATCGAATACAGACTACATGCTCTCCGTGTCCGTCGTCGATCCGACATCGCAGACGCCTCTGAGCATAAACATGTTTGCAAAGAGCTCCTGTGAGCTACCGGCGCGGGTTGAGGCCGGGCAGATTGCGCGGCTGATGCAGATCAAGATCCAAACGTTCAACGGCCGCCCGCAGGGTCTCACATCGTTTCGGTCCGACGTGCGCGTGCTGCAGCCGTCAGAGATTGGCGATTCGAAGAATGATGTGTTCGCCGATGCTGCAGAGGTTGAGTGCGCGCAGCAGTTGGTGGAGTGGTGGAATGTCCGAAACAGCGGTGCTGTTGCCTTTGGGTCGTCCAAACGGCGAATTCGCACTCTGGATAGTCTGCGCGAGCCGCACGAATGCTTTGACTTCTACTGCCAGGTATTTGAATTCAATTTCGGTTCTTGCTTCATTCAAATCGCAGGTCATCCACGTCGAAAACGACACGGGAGACAGAACCGTTTTGTTGGTGTCTGACTTCACAACTCTTTCATTCAAGTAAGTGTTTTTTCCGTGGAAACCTCGTCCAACACCAAAACAAGTAACGGCATTGACCCGATTTCCGAGAACCCTTCGTACCTATACCCGATTCCAAAGTTGATTTTGCGCCTCACAGTCTGGACAAACATGGATTCGAATCAATTGCCAATATATGTCCGCATTGCGCGAGGAAACTTTATTTTCGTTCGAAACGCATTCACAAAATCCGCAATCGGCTACGACGGCACTCCAACATGTATCGAAGCAGTTCTCCACTCCAGTCGTGAAATGCGCGATACCGGTGGGCGGTGGAGCTTTGTTGAAAGGGAGAGTGATGAAGTTGAACAAATTAGAAGGTGAGGGATTGAGTTGGATGAACTTACATCCTGTGATTTTGGGTAGGCGCTTGAAAGATTTGGGTTTGGAGAAAAGGCGTGCCAATGGGACATTCACTGGTGTGGCTGATCTTCGTAAATTCAAAATTATGGCTAACAATATTGGCAGAAACTCCAACGGAGATGCCGCAGACGACGCTTTTTAAAGCGTTGAATTCAACTGCTCCTGTGCCCTCCCGTTTCAAATTTCTGGCCCGAGTCGTTGACCATCTCCCCACGCAAGTTGAGAACTTCGTGCGCTTAATGTGCGAGTACTGCGGTAGCAGGTAAATTTTCTAAGAAAAGGGTTGACAGATAA
The DNA here is from genome assembly GCA_027604725.1 of Entophlyctis luteolus. NCBI lineage: Eukaryota > Fungi > Chytridiomycota > Chytridiomycetes > Chytridiales > Chytriomycetaceae > Entophlyctis > Entophlyctis luteolus. The sequence goes on from JADHYT010000188.1 coordinate 17,589, forward strand.
TGTGCCTTTTATAAGTTGTAATGACAGTGGTTTGTGCAAAACTTGTCCAAATGGCGGAAAAACACTTGGTCGACCAGAATTCCTGTTCTCCCTGCTGCTCGCGAGTGACGAGCCGGACTCGATTGGAGTTTTTATGCCGGTCGTAGTTTCAGGTTCGGATGCGGTGAGGATATGTTCGGGACTGGTTGGTCGCGATAACGAAAACAAACAAAAAAAAAATAGACAGAATTCATGCAACTACAACCATCGAAAAACAAGAAGACGTTGGGACAATTGCGCGATGCGCTTGGAGTTTTGTGGACTATTGGAGAAGGCGTCGGACGACCGCGTGTGTCAGACGCAAAGACTGCGATGTTTTGCGTCCAGAGCTACAATCCGGTGAGCAGCAAATCGCTGCCTCACGGAGGCTCACAGCTGTCGAGCGATGTGCGGTACAAACTGATTGGGACGCAGTTGCTGTGGTAGAGCTGTTTTTATTTTGGAGTCGGAGCACAAAAGCGAAGAGCGCCTTTCTCTCACGCGCGCCTTGCGCCGCGGATCTCGAGGTTTCTGACCTGAAACTAGAACCGAGTCAGGAGGTAGGGCATACTAAAGACCACTCACCCCGGAATATGACGCGCCGAGATATAGCAGCGAGGGGAAGACAACGGCGAACCACAAGACAGTGCGGGTAGTCCTTGGCGTGAACTTGAAGTAGGTTGCGGTGTTCTCCTGCATATGCGCCCACTTCTCTGCAAGATGGGGCCTCAGGACGGGGCATCAAGCACACACACGACAGTAGGGCTCACCGATGGCGGGGTCTGGCGCAACATTAGCCATAAGGATAGGTGCTGTCAGTGGACTCACCAAAGAGCAGGTGCGGGCCGTGTCCTCCAGCCATTTTGAGGAGAAAACTGATGAATGACCCGAATCGCGTCGCTGTTTCCGTCCCTCGCAGCGCCATCCGAGCTACTTCGATCGCAAGTTCAAGGGCTCGCGCCAGGACTTCTTTGCTGTCCAAGCCGTATCTGCAACGCTGTACGTGGGCAACTTGTCCTTCTTCACCTCCGAAGAACAGATCTATCAGGTCGTTTCCAAGTGCGGCACCATCAAGGTATTACCTGGACTTCATCTCGCGCTTTCCGGTGTCCCTAAATCCTTTCGATCAATCACGCCTTCCACCCGTCTTGAATAGATAACACAAACAACTAACGGCAAAGAAACAGCGGATCATTATGGGTCTTGACCGCCAGCGGCGAACGCCATGTGGCTTCTGCTTTGTCGAATACTTCCACCACCAGTCCGCGCTTTCTTGCATGCAATTCAAAATGGCACGAAACTAGTCGACCGTATAATTCGCACCGACATTGATCCGGGCTTCACTAACGACCGGCAATATGGCCGCGGAAAGTCAGGCGGGGCAGGTGAGCGAGGACGTGGACTTATAAAAAATTTTTACGATCAATTGTATTATTGCCAACAGGTGCGGGACGAGTACAGGAAGGATTACGACGCTGGCAGAGGCGGATGGAGCCCGGCCAGCGAGACAGAATACGTGACATTCGAAATGCAGCAAGAGATGCGCCTTGTTAAACAGACCGAGACGTATAACTTCGCTGGCGCGGGAGTGCCGACGTGTGCGCGTGACGATTACTACCAAGGTGACAAATAAAAGCTTCCCCTTTGGTTAACTCGATTAACTGCCTTTGGCCGTTTCGTTTCCAGCCGAGCAAACTCAGCAGTCATTCCCATCGTACCGCAGCAAGCGGCGCGAACGCGAAGAAGAAGAAAACAGCAGCAAACGGCGTGAACGCGAGGATGAAGACAACGACGGCGAGGGATATACAGACGAGTTTGGGCGGTACCGAAATACCGACGAATATATTATCATTGCTCACAATTTGTTTGCGCCGCCCAACACTATTCAAAATGGCAAAGCCAATTATTGTGGCAGATACGCGGTTGACGTCGAAAGTGATCGGAAATAACCCATTGATTACGCTTTTCGGCACAGAGAATTGTGCACTCTACAGGGTGCAACCTGACTTTCTGCTCTCGTTAAGCCATCTGGCAACGTTTTTACAACTTGCTGATGGATACTGCTTAGGTCGATTGGTGACCGAGAGTATGCTTCTGTTGCAATTCACAGCATGCACAGCATGCACCAAATTCTTTCCACTGTTGAAGGATCTTCTCAACTATTCCCAAACCATGCGACGTCTTTGTGTCGGGCAGGTTCCATGCACAACCAGCTTCTGTTTTGCGGAACAGTGGCACATAACCCGCGTTCGTTCAAAGAAAGCGCCGTTGCTCCGATGGAACGTAACAAGGCAGCAATTTTCTTTTAAGAACAAATAAGGACGGGCGGAAACTTAGTCACGGGCAATTTCAAGAAAGATGATCTTCTGGCATCCAGTACATTGTTGAGACAGTTCCAACAAATTTCTTTATTCCGATCTGAGCGTCAAGAGCAGTGCTAATCATTATGATGCTGCAATTATCATGGTTATACTACCATCTGTTCCTTGCAACCTGGTGGATATTTCACTTGAAGCTTCAAGCTCGGAGAGTTTCTCGCTGTTCGCACATGGCTCCAGCATCGGTACATATATTTAGTACCTCAACTCTGTCGAATTTTGTGACTCTCGAAGCAAATACTGCCATGGCGTCAGGTGTCTCCTCAAGGGAGATCAATCGAATTACATCGTTTGCAGTTGCCAAAAAAATCCGAGTGCCATGCCACTCAGAAAAACCACTTTATTCTTCTTATAATTCTGTTGGATCAGTTACCAGTCAATATCTTCGACCGTAAGGACAATCCTTCCGCCAATGCCAAGGGTCGCGCTCGGGGTGACGTTCGCAAGTGAAGCATGGTTGCGGCGGGCGTCTCGTTGTGTCGTATTGGCGACCTTTTGCGCTTACGTATATTTCCTGTCCGACATCGCCACGAAAACCAGATCCGCGTGCAATTGGAGTGCCATCTGCTGCGCGCAGGTAAGAAGATGGCGAGAGCGACAAGGAACTGAGTTCATCCGCCAGATCATCAGGGGTTTCTGCACGATAGAACGTTTGCGTTTGTCGGGGCGGCGTGGAAATATAGCTTGATTGCCATGTTGGGGTGTTTGGCGTTAGCGGAGCTGTTTCCTGGCGCGGTTCCGGAGGGGGCGGAGTCGAGGCTTTCGGCTCAGCGACATTCGAAGTGCTGCTTGAATCCGTGACCGAAGACGGCACCGGCACACTGCTTGGGTCCAACTGCGGGGTGGATGACTCGGATTCTTGTGACAGTATCTTCTCTTTGCTTTTCTCATCGACGGGGTGGTCGGTGGCCTTGCTCTCCGTTGGGGACGCGTCATTAATCTTGGCGTCCGAGCGGGAGACCTCTCCGGATGCAGTTGCGTCGACGGGGCCGTCCACTGGCGGCGCATCGCGGTCAACTGCCACAGGCGCGGCAGCGCTCTTATCCTTCGCGTCATCTTTGATCGTGCCCATTTTTTGCGTCTTCAGTCTTCAGTCTGCCGCCCCTTTTGAATGGTTCAGTGATGGCTTGCCACTTCCGCCCCCACACCACCCAACGTTTGCTCGTCTTCTGCGTGAGCCCTGCCTCTCCTGCAATGAGTCTGTTGGTCCGGACGACAACTAGTTTTAAGACAGTGCGGTTTTGTCTCTTGCAAGTCTTGTGCTAATGCCCCTTGCTACTCGGCCTGACAAGCCCCCATTTGTGCTATCAGATCGGTGCCACCCATTTCAGCGCGACACAGCAGATAATATGCAAGTGCAAGTGACTTGCCATACGGCCTAACAAACGGATGATGACCTTGCACACACTTTGGCAAGTCTTCTGAAGATGCTATTTGAAATTCTCCCATTGACCCTCTATCCTCCGAAATGTGTCTTTTAACAAGGGAGTATTCGCTCGTTGTTGACTGATGTTACTTTAATATTGTAGCACCCCTAAGCAGATCCGGTGCCTTACCGTCAGCGAGAGCGATCACTTCATGTTCTGGTTGTGGTTCCATGTTAGTGAGAGCGAACTACAAAGCCTTTTACGGTCCCTCCGCACAATTAAGGCATTTTCTTCTGCGATCGATCTTACCGATGCCAGACAGTGCAGTGGTCTCGTCTCCAATAACTCGGATTTAACATCCAGCAGGACCAAATGAGTCATACTCAAATGCCAATGCATCAAAGTTTGTGCCTTATGCACCTGGGATCGCCTTCAAGAAAAACCCTGAAGAGGCGAAGGCGAGGAGCGCGAAAACGCACTTTCAACCTAAAGTTACATTCGACGGAAGACATGTGCAGAAGACAATGCTTGCGATCGAGTTGGAAGAGCTTTGTGAAGTCTTATTGCGCAGTCACATAAAAAACTACAGTATATTTCCATGACACTCAATGCAAAGCATGTATTCTATTCCGATTGACCACAAGTGGGTTCAAATAATTTTCTGCAGCGCAAAAAAGCGGGATTTTCCCTTCTTGCTGAACTGGCGGGCAGAATCCGTCGCACGAGCAAGCTGCAAATCAACAATTACAAAAATAGGCGACGCCAAAAGTTGGTAGCCTAACCTGAATGCGTTCTTCCTTCTGCGTGCAAAGTCCGTACACTTCCTGGAAGACGGCGCACATCGCGAACAGAGCAGATCCGTCTGAATCGGAAGCATAAAAGTAGTCCTGAACACATAGAGAACGAGTTACTCAGGGTAGGCAAGCTCAGACACTTACCCAACATCGGTCGCACAAGTTTTCGACCTTCTCCGGGATTGACGCAAGCGGTGGTATGCGCATGAGGGCTTGGGTAAGCTGGCCCTTAAGCAGAAAGCCAGGCACCAGCGGAGCCCTAGTTTTGAGGTTGTTAACGTCAATGGACTTGCTTAGATCGCACACGGCGCGGTGGATGTGGGCGGCGGCAGCGGAAGCGGCTTGGGCCTCGTTCAAGTCCTCGAGGATTTCGAGCGCGCGCTTCCAGTCGGTGGCAGAGCATTCGTCGAGAAGCTCTTCACGAACGGCGACCAGCTGAATCAGACAGTCCTTGAACTCTCGCGTTTCCGTGCATTTCGATAATTTCTGAGTACAAGAAAAAATTTCAGTAAATAGATAAGTAAGGAAATAATGAGTGCTCACAGATCCTATTTCCAAATATCGCAGCACCAAATTGGTTCCCACCAGTGACGGCAGCACTTCAAGAGAGTTGCGGCATTTTTCTAGTTTCTGCTCGTTTTCGGCATCCGCAGTCTCCATCGGAGTGATCACGTCACCGGCACACTCTGCGCAAATCCACGCATCTGCTTCTCCACCACTGCATGTCACTGTTGCTGTTCTTGTGTTGCAATCCACCGCATCAATCGCCTGACGAACGTCAGCCGTGGCTTCAGCTAGAGAATCAATTCGTCGCTGCAGAACCAGCAGACGCTCGCGCACGTCGCAGGTGAGGCCGACAACAGCCAGCTGGTTTTGAGTGATGCGCTGCGCCTGGCGCAGACGGAACGCGCGTTGGGCGTCACGGTTGCGCGCGAGTTTCGTGGGGTCGCGTGTCGGCAGTTTCTGGGGCTGTAGACGCAGAACGGAAGACCACGATGTTGGAGGCCGGCAAGGAGGCATTTGGGGCTTGAGTAAGTTTGGGAATCTGTGGATTGGCAATCGGAAGTGTGGAGGGGGCGGCGGGGGCATCCGGTACACGAGGGGCAGGGCCGGGGGGACTGAGACTGGATCACTTGTAGTTGAACTTGCAGAAGATGGGTCAGCCGTTATCTGCATCGCATCAACGGGCCGCACATGCATTCTTCTGTTGCTGCTGTGGTCGCCGTCTTGCCATTCGTCTCCGTCGGCCATGCTCTTCTTCACCAGCGGCATATGCGGCGGCAACGCGGGGGGTGATGGCCGCAAAACAAGGCTGGAGATGTCCATGCACTTCTGAAGATATTTAGTCGCGCTTCAGTCGTTGCTCATCGTCCTCCTTCTCCACCACCACAATCGTGCATCCGCATTTGGCTTAAATGCCTCTTCGTCCCCGGTGCGTGAATACCTCTATTTTATTTTACATTGTGAACAACCCAATGTTGAACATGGGCACCATTCTCATCGCAATCTTTCACCCGTTGTTATCCCTCTCTGGAGATACACCTTCTACCTGCCGCACCCGTGACTTGTATGACTGATTGGACTCTCGCGCAACTTCCAAAGCGAGGACAAACTTTTAGATATCGAATGAGTAAAAAATATTTTTTCATGAGTAATTATTAGTAAAGTTATTTGATTTGCGAACTCACATCCGTCCGATCGTCTTGATTGTCGCAAGCGGCTTGCAGTTTTCCTTGAAGAAGCACAATGTTATAATAAGAGCGTTCTTGCTGGTCCAATTCGGTGCACATCGTCTTTTGGCTAAAGTATTAAAGACAATAATAAGAAGCAAAGAAACCAACCGAAAATTCGACACACAGCTCGTCAATCAAATCGCCCTGGTTACAGAGCGATGGAATTGCCCGTACGATGTCTCTGAATGGTCGCAGATGGGCGAGGACTTCGTGTTGTCTCGGAGACAGGTTATTTTGTCGCGCGTCCGTGAATTGCTTTGTTTTCATGGCGTACTCCAAGCGAGTGTAGAAATACTCCTGTTCGAACGATGGTGTCAAATGCGAAAGCGGCAGTGATGTAAGCAGAATACCGAATGACGGATGTTCTCGATTCGAACTTGGTCCCAAATTTCGACAACTCTCCGCCTGTCGAGAATGCTGCTCAAATCAAGTATTTCATGCCGCAGAGCGGTCAGTTTCAGCGTTAATCGTAAATATTCCTGCGGATCGGCACACTCTTGAATTCTGACATAAACCCGGAACAACTCGCGAAGGCACGGCGCATTCGCCATTGACTTTAGCTCCTGGAACGCACGCTCGAACGGCTCCACAATCGGCGGTCCAAACAGTTCCAGCGCCGGAATGAACTCGCGTCTGCGAACGTCTCCAAGATCAATTTGGGTTCCGGAAGGAGAACTTTTTGCGTTGATTGAGCTCGACGGGCTGCCGGAATAACTGCCCAATCTCTTCGCCAGTTGATCCTTCAGCGCCTCGTTTTCTGCGCGCAGATCGTTGTTTTCTGCTTGTAGTCGCCGGAGATGCGCTTCTGTTATTACGCAATTCGAGCATGTCGCCGCGGCAGAGTCTGCGCCCTGCACTGATCTGAGCGCCAACAGCTGCGCGGATAAGTCTTCGACTTTTTGTTCGAGTTCCTTCTGCTTGCTCATCTGGCGAGACCTACGATGACACAACAATTAAAAATCGCAATGAACAACGAAAACAATCCGGCGCAAGGCGGAAACCACGAATACGGACAGGGGTAGCGGACGTACCGGAAGGCGCGCTGTGCGGCCCTGTTCTGCTCGAGGCGCTTTTTGTGGTCCCTGCGAACGCGGGCCGGTTTCAAGCCGACTTCTTGGCCAGCGACCGGATCATCACCATCTCCCGCAGTGAAAGATGCAGATACGCTCACCGGAGACCGGACGGCATCTGAGGGACTTTGCGCCGCCTGGTTTCCCGGAGATGTCAGTGCTGAATCCAATTGCATGGGAAGTCCTCAGTTTGATTCGAAATTTGTGACAAACCGTTCTGTCCATCCCCGACTTTGTCCCTTCCTTAGTCAACCAATCAAAAATTCCAGACACTTAAAAAAACAGCCAATATGTCCAAATAAGCGTGTGACCTTCAGCACGAGAAAAAAATTGGGTGCTGTACTGTTGCTAATGCTAGCTCTCTTGCGGGCCCAAAAAACTCAAATACCGCTTCTGCCGCTTGAACAACAGAATGGAAACAATGGTTGTACTAATATGCACCCGTTGTGTCATCATGGAGGACACGCCTCGCGGTGCAGCTTACTGCAAGGATTAGATACGCTGCGCTTGCCCTCCGAAAAAAGTGGTGGTGTTGACACAAGACAGCCGTCGTCGATTGTAGAACAAGTCTCAATTGAAACTGGTTTATCTAGACTCACATACAGCATTTGGTGATGCTGTGGTAAAGAAATCTATGGTATTTCGATTGCCTTAAAGTGGAATGATTGACTGACACACGAAGAAAAAAAACAAGAAAATATTGCTCATGAAGCCTTCCGATCTTCAAAATACCGCTGAGCAACGTTTCTCACAGTGTCCAGCGTCAGCATAAACTAAAACATAGCAAGTTGAATAAACGATCTGCACTAACTGTTATTTCAAACCATTCGCCGTTCGTCCTTCGTCTCGCACAGCCCTTGCAGCAGCCCTTGAATCGCTAAAACGTTTGCGTAGTGTTTTTCATATCGATCGGGGTAACATGTTGTCAAAGCCTATTGGTGGTCAAATCAGACAAGCACAGGGGAAAAAAAAATTTTTTTTTACAGCGAATTCTACGCAAAGTGCCTGAACCAGATGTCCGCGATCTGCAATAGATGGGATTGCTGACAACTCTTTACGAATTATTTCGAAATCCTTCACGAGTTTCGCTTGTGCTTCGGGCATATGGGGAGAATTTCTTTCCATGATGGAGTCGAACTCCAAATTCGCTGCAATGCTTTGATACCAATGTGCCTGGAACCCGGCGAAAAGATAAGCGAGGATCAATGAAATCTTAGGTCGGCGGTACGGACCCAATGATTCGAATTCGTTTCTGGCAGTTTTGCTGACTCCAAGACTTCGAGAATCAGCGGATGCTGACCACGGCCAATTTTCTCCACCGTCTCATTATACAGATTGGAGTACCTGACAAGAAGCGACCTCAATATACATCGGTTTGTGCAAAGGGACATATTCTGTAACAAGTTGCAGCGTCAAACAAGCTAAGCTACTCAAAACCAATACCTGTAAGAGGCGCACAAACTCCTTTGCCCAATCTTCCCGAACTCCGATCATCATCATGTTTTGGGCAAACGCCTCAAGCTGCAAGTGCCCAAACATCTCCGCTGACGAAATGATGTCATCACTTTCCACCAGACCGGCAATGGTGGTCCGCATTGGAGGCACACGGCGCGGCCTGGGATTCATCGGCATTACCAAGGACGAGGCGTCTGTCGATTTGGGTGCAGCATGATGCGCAGTTGCGGAAAACCGGACTGTCTCGGCGGGCGATGTGGCTTGTTTGACAGGCAGGCTGAACAGGGGCGGCGCCGCGGGTCTGCAGTCGCGCAGCGCAGCCAGCGCCGCAGAGAGATCTCGGCACTTCTGCGTCTGCTCCTCCAGCTGCATCTGCAGCACGCGGTTTTCGTCTGCAAGTTCCGAAAACGCGCCACAACAAGCCGACGGGCGCGCTGGAACGACAGCGGTCGCCTGCCTGCCGCTCGCCGCGTGCGGGACGGTGATGCCATGCGCGTGCAGGACCGCAGTCAAGCTGGCGACACGCGCCTCCAATTCCTCCGTGTGGGTCTGCTGGCGCTTTCTGTAAGGGGATCATAGAAAATTTAGGATGAGTGATTTTGGTTGCGTATCAAACGCAAAGTTACCCTCACCGGTACGCCCGCTGTGCGTTCCTGGTGAAAATTGCAGAGATAGAACAGAGGCACGGGACCCAATGAGCACATTATCAGTTTTCAATTGGCGAACAACTAACATTACAACTCCACCTGACTTGTCTTCTTCGCTTATTGGCCGGATCTTCGTCATCTAGACAAGGGCGCTTCTTCAATTCCGGCGAATGATTGTGGAACTCGTCGACGCCAATATTGAGTTGATTTCCTGTGGCGACCCTTCTTGGCGACATACGTGCAGGTTCTCTGGTGAATCAGAAAGTCGAATACGACAAGCAGCCAGCTACTATCGGTGTTTCGGCGAGTGTCCGTGTCAACACCAATGTTATGTTTCTCGAAATAATTTCAAAATCTGGCGCAAATTTGTCGACAAGTGAAATGACTGCTTATAGCCTTCGCATTTGCAACGATCGCACTAATCAACGCGTACCGTACCCACCTTCTGTTGTCGCACAATAAAGTTTCCAACCTGTGGAGACCAACAAAGGAAGACACCCACCTCCGTTCAGTCATTCAAAAAAATTCCAACTGAAACAAATCGTATGCATTTATTGTCAAGAAAGAAGTTCATTCAATAATTGAAAGCTTCGCTTGGTGCTCGTTCTGTGAATTCGTTAGGTCAGATCGAAACAACGACAGGATGAGACGACCGGGGATACTCACAATGAACTTCCTAAATCGAGATCGAGCAATTTCGATGGCCAGGAATAACTGACAGTATCTTCAACTTCCGTTTTTTTCTTCGAATGAATTACCTTTGTTCGATCTTCCTCACTTTTGCAGAGCATCTGCAGCTGCCCTTGTATAGCCAAAACCTGAACATACTTTTCTTCACGCTCCGTTTCGTCTTTGCACAAAGCCTGCGACTGAAGAAAAAAAAAGAAGACACTCAGCAAGCCCAAAAACAGGCGACATTTTTGATACCGAAAATTCAAAGCATAAATCATCGACCAAAGATCCAGCATCTTTGAAAGAAGGAATAGCCTTCGTCATATCTTTGAACTGCTGAAGTTGCTCCAGAACCTGAGCCTGAAGTTCTGATAAAGGTTTTCGATTTTGAGTCACGGACGAAGTTCGCAATTCCGCATAGAAAAAGTCCTGTTTCCAAAAAATCAGATTGAAGAATAAAAAGAAAGCATAAGGGCCTCAACCATGTGTTTTTTGATTTCGGTTTTAAAATTTTCCGTGAGTTCCAGAAACCTCTGCTTTTCAATCAAACTGCAAGTATCCAGAAGCTTGTGCTTCAGCGCAGCAAATCGTATGATCAGACGTTTCAGAACTCTTTTTGCACAGCACTTCGACAGAGTCTACGCCATAAATAAGATAGATAGAAAAACAAAACAAAAAGATACCACTATAAGCTCCATAAAATCGTCCACAGTCGATGAGGTTTTGAGGCTGGAAAGTGATCTGAGTTTTTCTCGGAACGGATCGACATTGATTTGGCCAAATTGCTCGCATGACGGAGTGAATTCACGCTCTTTGTTCAGATCAAGGACATCATCTGTGAGACTGATGGATGATGACGGAGAATAGTTCATTTCCTGAAGTATGCCGTTGTTGAAGAACAGAAGATGGTCTGCGAGATTGTTTGCAGCAGCAACGGGAGAAAGACTTGAAGACAGCGGAGTTGCAGAATATGTCGACGGTAAGAGAACGCCACTGTCTTGTAAAGCAGGATTCGCGGAAGAAGCAAAAAAGGAATATGCTGATATGAACTGTTTGTAAACACTGTTTTCGTCCTGCAGTAGAATCAAGTTCGCCTGAAGCTGGTTATTGACTTCAGTAAGTTGCTCCACTTTAAGCCGCTCGGATGCACAGTTTAGACACTCTATATCTGCTGAGTCTTTAAAAGGACGATCATCGGGAGCGGCAGAATTCCCCAGAATCAGCAGTTTTGATTCCAGTTCAGCAACTTGATTTCGAAGATTCTTAACGAAGAAATGGATTCGAGTATAAGTCAGGGCAGTGGATTTCGCAAGGACACGACGACACAAAAAAACAAAAAAACTCACCACGCAATCGTAGGCTTTGGAGAACTCGGAACTTCCTTCCACGATGGCGGTAAGCTGTTCAACTTTAGTTTCGAGGTCTTTTACGTACTGAAGTTTTCTGTCCCGGAACGCACGCTGGGCCAGCCTGAGAGCATTAGAAGATTGTGAGACTTTCGCAGTTGCTATCAGATCAGAACCGAAAAGCGAACACGAACCTGTTCTGTGCGGTGCGACGATCGTCGGCAGGAGTTTCTGTGCGTTTGCGACCAGGTTTTTTGGGAGTTTTAGGGTCGGAGGGTTCCGGGGAGGAGCGGTAGCCGGGGAAGTCCGGGCTTTGGGAGGCAGACGCGGAGTGGGGATCGTGGACCAGCAGCAGACTGTTTGCGTCATGCTCGTGGTGGGCAGCTGGGGCGGGGCGGGGCCGCTTCCGCGGAGGGGCGTGCAGCGAGTCCATGTGCGAGTGACAGGGCGTGGTTTGTGTGTGTGGCTGGTAATTCGTGCGGTGAAGGGGAAAGCTGCACTTTGTGATTGACCGCACATTCACTTTCTCTCTCTCTCTCTTTCTCCCTCTCTCTTTCTCTCTCTGTCTCTCTCTCTCACTCTCACTCTCTCACTCTCTCCCTCTATCTCACACACACTCTCTCCCTCTATCTCCACACACACTCCCATACACTCTCTCTTTGTGCACACTCAATCTCTCTTTGTGCACTCACTCACTCACACATAATAAAGAAATAAAGAAACTGTCTGATTCAGGCAGGGCAGGACACCGAGTTGTGTGGAAATTGCCAACAAGTTAACCTGTTGCTCTTAAAAGTACTTTGGAACACAGTCTATGATGACGCACATGGCCTATTAAATATGCTGCACTTCCAGCCTGCGCCAAAAGTGGACTTTTGATCCTCATTCACCAAGTTTTTTGTTGGAATTCATCATCCCCTTCCGCATGGCCACAGCACTTTCCACGCGCGAATCCATCGGAGCGAACTCCGCAGATAGTTCGCCTCGCGAGTAATTTCCCTATCTCGCCCCGCTCTATTGATTGTCGCCTGTCCGATTTCTTATATTGCTGCCCTACGTTTGCGCAGGATCGAAGTTACAGACAGCCGAACTGGTCTCAAATATACAGTCCTCATTACTGAAGGTCTTCTGCACGTACTATCTTGGCCGATACAGAGAGTATAACTCTTCATTGTCTCAGATACGATTCCCGCGTCCTTTTTTTCGCAGATGGGCCTGAGTCTCTACGTAAGTCATCTCCGCATCCCAACGTGTACTACGAATGCTCTGATCACCTTGTGATACAGGATAATGGATATTTGAACACTTCTGGTCTGTAATGAATCTTGGTGCCACTTCCTTGCAAATGCTGACTCACAACGATCACTACTAAGTACAGTTTGCAAGTCGACGATATCTTACATCGACGGCGATCGCGGAATCCTTCGGTAAATGTTTGTGTAGCGTGGATTTAAGCTGACGTCCTGGCTCTTTTTCAGGTACCGCGGCTACAATATCGAAGATCTCGCTGAGAATAGCTCTTTTATCGAAGTTTCATACTTGTTAATTTACGGGGAACTGCCTACGAAGCAGCAACTCGTGACGTGGAATTCGCGGATCATGCGCCATACCTTTGTGCACGAGAATATGATCGACTACATGAAAAGCTTTCGTTACGACGCGCACCCAGTATGTAATGTAGTTACTTTCTCTTCGCTCACTCCTCTAGATGGGAATGCTTGTGAGCTCCATCGCTGCTATGTCCACGTTCCACCCGGAAGCAAGCACTGCCTTGCACGGCGACCATATTTACGATGATCAAAAGATGATCAACAAACAGATCTTTCGAATCGTAGGAAAAGGTTCTTCTGTATTACAATATTCAGTGTGCTCGCGTCATTGACTCGAAAATCAAAGTGCCAACATTGGCTGCGATCGCGTATCGCCATCGGATTGGCAGGCCCTATGTTTATCCAAACCAGGAGCTCGATTTCACTTCGAACTTCTTGTACATGATGGACAGACTCAGCGAAACATCCTACACCCCGAATCCGGCACTTGTCCGCGCGCTGGATATCATTTTTATTTTACATGCAGACCACGAGTTGAATTGCAGCACGGCGGCTGTTCGGCAATTAGGCAGCACTAGGATCGATCCATACGTCTGGTAAGATACTAGAGATTGATTGTTTAACAGGATGGTTCAGCGTTGCTGGTGCTACTGCAGCGCTGTACGGGCCCAGTCATGGTGGCGCAAATGAAGCAGCTTTAAAAATGCTCGAAGGTAACCCGCGGCGTTAATCGTTTGATATTGATGGCAAATGTACGTACCCCAGAAATCGGAACAGTGGAGAACATTCCTGCGTTCATTGAACAAGTCAAAGCGAAAAAAAGAAAACTGATGGGCTTTGGTCATCGGTTTGTTAGAATAACCAGTAGTAGGTTTTTAACAGTGTCTTTCCCTCCGAAGTGTTTATAAGTTTTACGATCCGGTGAGCTTGGCGCCAAATGCGCATTTTCTCTGATATTTTTTTGAAGCGCGCGAAGCTGATGCGCAAGACTGCTGAAGAGGTCTTCAAAATCATGGGGCGAAACCCGATTATCGACGTTGCGGTCGAGGTGAAGAAATTCTTTTTTTCTTCTTTTTTTTTGTTTGGTCTATTGACTCAAAACGAAACAGTTGGAACGCATCGCATTGAACGATGAATACTTTATCAAACGCAATTTGTATCCAAATGTGGACTTTTACTCTGGGATTATTTACAAGTCGATGGGATTCCCGACTGACTTTTTCCCTGTCCTATTTGCAATTGCTCGAACTACAGGTTGGCTTGCTCATTGGCGTGAACAGCTCCTGCAGGGTACTCCGATATTCCGGCCGGCACAAGCCTATGATGGAGTGCAGGCGCGGGAGTATGTGCCCCTCGACAGGCGCGGCACGAGCGAGGGAGTTGGGGGAATAGCGGAGGAATCCGGGGGCCGTTTTGTGCGTGGAGGGAATGTTAGGAAGCTGTGACGAAATTGTGAAGATGGTTTGGAGCTGGGTCAAAAATCTATCATGATCGCCATGGCCGGGAACAGACGCACACAACTGCAGCGACATGCGGCGCTCGTTGCTGCCGTCTCCGCGCTTACAGCCTCCGTCGACGCACTGTTTTATCCAGGAGCCACTGGCCACCATAACCATCACCTGTCCCAGGCTTCCATTCAGACGTCCCTAAACTGTCTCTACACCTATTTGCCATCTGCAAAAGACACATGTGGGTCCGTTGCTGCAGAATTCTCTATGGTAAGTTTTCTGCGCTTGCTCTTTCTATTGACTGATTGATTTTGGTAAGAGTGTTACTGCATTCGTGGAGATGAATCCCAATATCACCTGCGCGAACGGCGTAACCCTTGCCGAAAACGAACTTGTTTGTGTATCCTCAAGCCCGGCTGATACAGAAGCTGTCAACACCACTTGTCTCGTGTCATACACGCTCAAGAGTACTGATTCATGTACCACCGTTGGCAACGCGTTTTCTCTGTCTTCCACGGCTTTGCTCGACCTAAATCCATACCTAAACTGCGTGGATACCAACTCATACGTGGGCCAATCGATCTGCCTGGAAGGCGAGACATCAGACAGCCCAACGAAAATCGGCGGACCTTCTGCGGTGTCGAACAACACGCTAGTGCTGTCACCGAATTGTACCCAGTCGGTGAAGCTGACGACGAATTCCTCGTCATGCATTGGTTTTGTTGAAGTCTACTCCAACGTTTCCATTACGCAACTTGCGCAGTGGAACACCAACTTGGATTGCTGGAATCTCGCCTCATACGCTGGTCAGGAATTGTGTATCAACTCGCCGACTTTCATTGCACCGGCCCCTACTTTTGTTGTTACGACCAGCGCAAACCTTACAGCAGCTTCAGAGATTTCAACCACTAGCACGGTAGTAGCAGCCACAAGTACCTCGACGACAACTACAACTACGACAGTGGCGCCAACAACATCCACAACAACGACTACAACAACGACAACAACAACGACAACAGCGGCAGCAACAACAACTACAACAACAACAACCACGACAACCACAACCACGACAACCACAGAGACAACAACTACGACTACTACGACTGTGAGTTTTTTTTTCTATTTTAAGGGATTTCGCTGACTAAGTCCTAAATTGCACCAACAGACAATCGCGGCACAGGATAACAATGTAAGTTATTTCAGTCCCTTCTCTTTCCTTCTGATTACATTCAATTGTTTTGACTAGGGTGGTTCCGGCACGTTTTATATCAAGTTTACTGAATTCGGCAATGGTCAATACACGGACCCAAGTACCTTCATGTGCGGCAAGGCTGGTTATGCATCCAGCATGCCAGACCCCAGCGACATTATTGCTATTTCTCAGAAGCTGGGCCTTCAGCTATTCGGTGCATATCTCACCCAGAGCCAAAAGGACAACTTCGAGTACGTCGCATCACCAATGTGTATGAGCCAACTTGAAATCACGTCTAATGGTGTGACTTTTACGAAGACTATCTATGATGTGTGCGATGACTTGAATGGATGTGTCGACCCCGACATTGATTTCTGGGACCCCAGCCAGATGAGGATGATCTGTGGTGAATATTCATGCCACGCCGATGCTTATTTGAATCCGATTTGGCGTGGATAAAACACGTATCGGTTAATTTTTTTTTTCTCGGTAGCTCTGACTTCCTTTCTCCTCATGTTAGTTTTAAATGTTTTAGCTTGTAAGTTTCCAAGCAACCAAGGCACCATTTCCTCATCAACAACCCCAACAATAAAGTGTCTGTTTCCTCATAATTTCACTTTGTGATCAATTCTGGATATGGCAAAAGAAGAACAGTCATTGACGAACCCGTCGCAGCACGGCAGCCCAATACCACCTCCCGGACCGCAAATTGGTTTCCCATTAACCCGAATTCAGTATTTATTTTCTAGCAAAGTCGGTAGTTCTCGTATGCCGCTTCTGGCATTCGTTATCTAGTTATGCGAGAGTCACTGTCTTTACCGGCCAACAAGGAATGATCTGAGTTGTGGAGTGTCATCGCGTACTGTACAAATATAACCATGCTGAGTCCCGGAGAAGCTGTTATGTGGAAACCGGCGGAATTTCCCTGAAAAACCAAGCTACCCATTAACACCCAAATACGTCGTGCAATCGCCAAGGTCATTGGTAGAATTATTCCTCATGCGAATAGCCCGCAGTTGTTCTGTGCCGCAAATACAAAATGGGCGAAAATAGAGTATGTGGGCACCGATAACAATATAAACAACGGCCAGAGATCTTCGCTCGCGGGGTCGGCGGCTTGCGGCGGTCGGACTAGCTATCATGAGATAAAGCGGCTTTCGCAGGCCTGCGGGAAAACTCAACCAGCGTAGCAGGTGGTGTTGGTTGTCCAAGCGGCGGATACGGGGCGGGATAGGTGATGGGCCACACAGACGCTTGCACGCGCAACGCACGCGAACATTCGCCCGCCCCTCCCTCCGCCCAGCCACACTCGCCTCGTTCCTCATCACCGACTTTGCTCCGCATCATAACGGACAATAGGAGAGAGAGGGGCGTCCGCTGGATAACGCGATCAACGTCGATTTTCACTGTTAAAATCCCCATTCCAAATGAGGAAAAACTCGACAACGACGCACACCCTTCGAAGTTCATCAAGCACGCCTGATATTCCGTCTACAACCGGTGATCCGAGTGGCGGGCGTCGGCTGGAACAGAACCGTCTGGTTGTCTTGCCTATAACTACGTAATTTATTATGCTTAAACTGGGTTGTTTCCCCATATCCAGGCGCAAAGGGCGTGCCGGGAACGGCAAAGAACCAAGTCGTAACAACCTGAACCATATCCCCATGTTTGCATCACCTGAAACAGCCATCTAGAATCCAGAACCTCCAAGTACTGGTCGAAACGCTTGAGGGGCAAGTAGTCGCGCAACAAACTCGAATAAGGCATGAACACAACCTATCAGCTGCCACAGCACCGAGCATATGCATGAGATGCGCCGAAAATACGCGAGAACTCGACCGCCTGAGAGAAGAACATAAACAGCTGTTAGCGATCATTGATATGATGAACATTCAAAATGAGTTCGGCCAAGTTGAATTCTCCGCCAACGATGCACTTCGACGCCAAGCTGAGCATACCGTTCTGTTTCAGAAAAATGATGGCGAGGAGAGTGGCCCCGGAGATTGAATACAACAGAATTATGTGAAATCAGTGTGATTGAGTGCGTCATGGTGCTGCAGCTCCGCGATTCCAAATGCCTGCACATATAACAGTGCTCTACTCCGAACAGAAACAATTCGCCGAATATTTCTTCCATCGCAGAGGCGGGCAGTTGATTTCACTCACAATCTCCAATATCTGCTCTCCTGCGACATTAACAACGCGTCGGATAACATCATCAAACTTTTCATTCTTTTGCTTTCTGAAGCATGTTTTTCGCGGGTTCGCTGATAATCTGCCACACATCAGTGTTCCGTGTTGACAGAGTTTCTGGAGTCGAACTTCAATGTCGCCGCCAGTAGAAACCCGCTAGCATATCTTCAACAAAAATTAAACAAATCTCCTTTACTGCCTTGCGATCTCGAGAATGAGTTCGCAATCGCGTCCTGAGAGCTGTCATATGCGACGGTTAGACAGATGTTGTTGTCCTGCAGCGAAGTAGAAGCGCATTCCCTTGCTCAAGAGGTTTCTAATTTTGTAGGCGAAACCCGCAAGTTCTTTCAAGAAGTTCTTGCGGATTAAGTTGTGAGGATTTTGGTGCTTTGTGCTCTTTTATTCATTTTTTCATATAACCCTTGAACCACCAACCCTTTTCGGCTGATCGATAGCGTTTAAGAGGGTTGAAGCTTTGCAGCGAACGGAGTATTTTTCATGTAGAGATAAGAAACCAGTGCGAATACTTCTGGGTTTCATTTGTAAACGCCGCAAAATATGGCGAATCCGGGCACAGCTGGTTACGAGAATCTTTTCGGGAATTGAATAACTAATTAAAGTGAAGGCTTGATTGGACCCCAGAATTGCTGAAAATCCCCTTTGATCGAGTCATCTGAGAAAATTTGTTTTGTTTCCACTGACGCCGCTGAGCTGACCCAGCAGATGCTTTCCACCTCTTGCGGCAGCAACAGAAACGGCTCTAGTAGCGCGTGGGGTAACGTCGATGGCGTCATCGACAGGTAACAGTATCCACCACATCCCTCTTCAAGATCGACCTGGGTCGTCGGAACTGCACCAGAACGAGTACACGATATTCAAGAGCCTCGAAGTCCGAGAAAGGTGCAGTTGCAAGTAATCACGACCGACGCGGCGTTGCAATCTCAATATCATCAAAGCGGCAGTGGGCAAGACTATTCTCACTATTCAGCGCATTGAAGACGGAAATATATATGCAGCAGAGCGAGTATTTGTATCAACCAAAGGAAAATTTCCCGGCTATGGTACTACGTACACCCTTTTTTTTAAGTGCAGAAGGTTGTCTGTGAACATCCCGCCGCAGAGCCATGTGTGCATGCTTCTGAACGCACGAAAACTTCGAGATGTGGATTAATCTTGCTTGGAGTTTAGCTCAGTTCCAGAACTGCCCTTCGCTTCGATCAGGTTGTTTATGCGGTTGGCATCCTTTGGGAGCACTCGTCAATGAGCTAATCAATAATTTTTCTGCTGCTAGCTACATAGAACGCCAAGTGCAAGGCTGAAGAAATTCCCCACAAATTATGTCTCCAATGAAGAACATCAATGTTTGCCGCCTGGGCATGACGGTGATTGTTTCAACGGAAAGAATTTCGCGCTGCATGCGGAAGAGGAGGATCTCGTGAGCTCGGTGTGCAGGCTGCTGTCGAGAGCGGGTTTGACGTTTTGGCGCGGGACACGGGGAGCGCTTTAATTACAGTCGACTGAAACAGGCACGGCGTCGAAAGGCACCGGATGGACAAGGACTCCCGCCCACTCTACGACTCCAACACCACGCGTGGCCGCAAGAAGAGCGCCGCACCCGCCCTAACAAAGCGCCAGGCCCAGGTGCGCGAAGGTGCGTTGGTTGCGTTGGCGATTCGCCCCACTGACTGTCTCTTGCCCCCACTCGCATTCCGACTCAAAGCTCAACAAGCCCTGCGCAACCGCAAGCAACAGTATATTCGCAACCTTGAGGCCGATGTTGCCGCGCTCAAGGCCGAGCTTGCCGCCTTGCGTTCAGGCTCAATTGGTTCTCATGACGGCCAACTCCACCCACGTGCACCTGCGGGCACTGATTCTGCCGACGTTGCCAGCGAACTCGCGCGACTGCGCTCCGAATGTGCTCAATTGTCGGACGCTCTTCTCCAATACAAGGCCATCAATCCCAACATCCAATGCGCGTCATGCGTTGCTGAGAAGGCTCGATCGTCAATGCTGTTGCAGCAGCTGGATGCCCTACAGCTGCGAGTTGTTTCCCAAGACATGCAAATTGCGAGGCTGGCAGGGAACGGCGATGTTACGTCCGTTCTTGGCGCTTCTCCTCCTGATCCTGTCATGGCCTTCAGTCTAAACTGGTTGCCACCGCCAGCACAAACACCAGCAACATCAAATGCATCACTCCCGTCATTATTTGACCCCACAATCTGTTCCGCTTCGTTCGATCCATTCTCACAGTCAGCGCATTCCCCTTCTGCCGCCACAGGAAACGATATGGGCCACCCACTGCTGAACGCAATTTCCGCCTCAGATTCTAATGATATGGATTGGCTCGATTTGATAATGACCGATCCGAATGTGGATCCATCCAGTTCTTCGGGACCTGCGACTACTGGTTCCTCGTCCACGCCAAAACCACGCGTCAAACGAAGTGCCTCCGAACTGTTTGGCCAACCCGAAGTAGAGTTTCTGCGAATTGCGTTGTTATCACTCCCGTTTGTTAACGCGAATCCTGGCTTGTTAAACGTCCTCGATGTGTTTGTTGTGAGTCGCAATAACAAATTTTTCCTGGCTGAGATTTTTTCAGACTCAGTCCAACTCGACAAACCCAAAAACTGTCAAGCGCTGTCTCAGAGAAATCTACGGATATTGTCGAACTTTTTTCTCGTTGGCTTCTCAGCAAGAGCGCTTCAAGTGCTACGAACTTTTGTTCCTGTTTATGGAGCGCAACAAGCGCCACATTGTAGATTCATTTTTGACTATCTTCCATCTGACGGATTTCCTTTTTTCCCCAGGAATATCTTCACGGCAAGACGCCTTCGGGCATCATGCGAGATCTTACTGCTATTCCGACCGCATCCGATTCACAGCCTTCCACTAGCGCCACAGATCCGAATAACTTTCTGTCTCAAAGTGTTCCCATTAATTCAAAGGTGGAGGTATCTGTTCCTTTCTCAACCGCAGAAGTCAGCAGCGACTCGTCGTCTCCGGCGGCGTCAATTGCAGCATCAGCAGTGTCTTCAGCGTCGTCGTTGTCGCCATCTTCGTCTTCGTCTCACGTGCGAGAGCGCTCAGTATCATTGAGCCCTGAAGGAAACAAATTCAAGAAGATGCTATATTCCCTTCCATCGCTGAAAGATTCGACAAACATCATCGACAACTTGTGCGACTTGATAGAGGTTATTTTTACCATCCACGGCTGAACAACTAAAATACTTGTCCTGCTGCCAGATTTTCACGTTGAATAGTGAGTCGGCCACGATCGCGATGGCGGCGCCACCGTCTGTGATTGCCGCTGCGTCTGAGGAAATAGAGTTTGAGATCTGTCAGCTTGAGTTTCAGCTCGTCACACGTCTCAAGACCCCCGCCGAAGTGGACGAGTTCATGAGTGAGAAAGAGAATATCAAGGACGGCGTGAAATGGAAGCGATTCAGTTGAACGACCGAAATTTTGTGTGACTCCGGTGTCGCTTCCCTTGTTTCCCTGACGGAAAAGCTTACCTCTGTTTTCAATTGTGGCTCCTAATAAAATTATCCAACTGTATTGAAACGAAAGCTACCGTATTTACTTAGGTGTAATTTTGCGCTTCTAGGCCAACAAAACAACCAATTTAATCCAGTGTTCCAACCAAAAAAATCATTGATTTTTTGAGTTAAAGCAGGAACAAAATTTTCGTGACCATATGACTCGAACCGAACTCAAATTTGTGTTTCACTCGTATTTGGATTGAGTCTAATATTCGATAGAATGCACTATAGCAGTTGACACGTGCTCCGTCGTGATGCTAAGCTCAAAATGAAATGATCATTGGCTGTCTTTTTATAGTCAGTTAATGGTTTTGGTTTTTGGTTTTTTTTATTAGCAAAAGTCAGATGGTTTCAGTGCTTTGACAAAAGAAAACTGCTATAACACAGAATTATCAGAACTGCGATTTACTATGCTTATTCTACGTATCTGTTCATTAACACTCCTTTTTCATGCAATCTGCAATGATTCGTTCAATTGTAGTGACCATGCCTCGCTGCCGTATTGATGTTTAAAACTGGATATGTAGACGGACTGTTGATTTTGTAGTCGAAGCGATGTGACAACTTCCGACGTTGAAAAAAAACTGAACCATAGCCATCCATAGTTGATCTGTCAGTTGATTTGCCTTTGTAGACTTTGGCAGCCACACTATGGTCCCATACACGGCTCATGCAGGAAGAGCCAAACCGAAGGCGTACGCAACTCGGAGAGGCCTTGTCTAGCAGAAATCGGGAGCATGCAAGAACGGACTCTGCGGCATGCACGGTCCTGCATGGACGGACGGGGAACGGATGAGCGCGTACAGTTGGCGCCGGGCGGGCAACCCCCCTGGTGCCTATGTCTGACAATATGTGCAAGGCCCCCCTTGCATTGACTTCTTCGGCGGTGCACCAATGGCTTAAAAGACGCTTTCCCCCTGTCACACTGAATACACAATGACTTCCTGTACTAGCGGCGTCTACGCATGCAACAGTAACGCTCTGCAAGTTTGCAACCAGAATTCGTGGGAGACCATTCTTCAGTGCGATGCCAGTCTGAACCAGTACTGTCAAGCGAGCCCCTACTACAACTGCGCTGGCTCTTCATCCACTGGCACAGCCACGTGCACAAATGGACAGTATTTCTGCTTAGACAACGCTCTGCAAGTCTGCTTGAACGGTTCTAACGTAACAATTTTACATTGCGATTCGTCGCAGGGTCAAGTCTGCCGTTCAAACCCGTATTATGATTGCTTTGGTTCTACCACAATCACATTAACAACTGCAACGACACAAATCTCCACCAAAACAACAACCACAAAAACCATCGCAAAAACCACCTCGAAAACCACTAAAACCACAACCACCACACAAACGACCACTACAACCACTACAACCTCTACAACCACTACAACCACTACAAATACTTCAACAACTACCTCATCTAACAAATACAAGCTTATCACTTACTGGGGCCAAGATAGCGGATATTACACAAACGGCCAATTGCAGACATCCTTGTACAGTTATTGCGCTACTGGATTTTTTGACGTAATCAATCTAGCGTTCCTCTATCAGTTTGGTGGAACAACCCCCGCAGATTTTCAACTGGACTTGAGCAACTACGGCTCATACAGCTACATCGGTGGCGTTGCTTCGGGAAGCTTTGCGAACGATGTCGGTGCAGATATTATTGCTTGTCAAAATCTGGGCGTGAAGGTTTTGCTGTCCCTTGGCGGTGGTGTTGGTGCATATAGTGTTCCTTCTGGATCTGGAACGGCCATTGGACAAATGCTGCACAACTCTTTCTTCGGGGGATCGAGTAGCGCGCGGCCATTTGGCAGTGCTGTGTTGAATGGTTTGGTCACCCTTTGTCCCGAAGATTCTTGTATCATAAACCTATATTTTGAAAGGAATCGACTGGGATATTGAGGCGTCCGGAAGCAGCCAAAGTGATATCGTTGCTGTGAACCAATATCTTCATGCAAATAACGAGAATCTGGACATAAGCGGAGCGCCACAATGCCCTTACCCTGATGCATACCTTGGAGGTTCGATTGCAATGGCAAATTCTGGGTACACTTTCCTCAATGTGCAGTTTTACAACAAGTGAGAGAACATGGATCGTCCAACCCCACTAATTCTTCGTTCAAAGTTATTGCAATCTTGCAAACGGCCAATTTAACTTTGATACTTGGGCCACTTCGATGAGTTCTTTGAACATTCCGATTGCAGTCGGTATTCCCGGAAGCTCGGAGTCCGCCCCAGCTGGTGGATACGTGTCGGCCAGCGTGGTACAATCGCAGTTATCTGCAATCGTAGCGTCGGCGACTGACGCGCCATGGCTGTATGGCGTTATGACATGGGACGCAAGCAGCACAGCGGCCAACAATAATTTTGGAGACGCCTTGAGGACTGTCTTGAACGGACTATAGATCCTGCATTTTATTCAAATTCTTTTGGCGACTAATTGCATGCATTGCCTGCATTTGTTATTTTGTTATTTGTGACTTGGTGATCTTGTTTTTCTTTAACATAAAATGATTCGCACATTCTAGTATTTTCGAATTTCAGACATTTTCCAACCTTTGCCAACGGTTGCCACGTAGCATTGGAATGGATACCCAACGTCAAGGAACTCAAAAGGTTCCGCCGTGTGCTAATAATTGGGTTGTAGAAACACGGATCTCTAGTTTCGAAAAACGACATGCTTTGCATTAGTTTTTGTGGCCATAATGTCTTTGACGACTCATGCACCTTTCTATTGGTTTCCAAGTTGTCAGTTTTGCGATTCGAAGAATATTTTTCGTTCATGCAAAACTGCCCATCTTTTCCCGTATGTTTGCTTGGAAGCAACTTCGACTGTTAGATTATTGTGGATAAATTTGTTATTGGAGCCAAGGCTATTCACACGTTGATTTTTATCCACCTACTTACGACGACAATCTTGATCCAAAAAAATGCCTAAAACGCCAGAACAGCTCGGTTTGACCAAACAGCTTGCAGACGCGCTGATTTCAGACCGCGAGGCTGGCAGTGCCGTGGCGGCGGTGCGGTCTGCCGGATCAGCAAAGCAGTCACGTGCTTCCGTCGGGTCCACCGTGTCGCTTGCCGTCACAAACGCGAACCTACCACCGCAGTCAGCTCTACAGCAGCACCAAGTGGTCGCGTTGGTGGCCCCATCCGACGTGCAACAACTGCCCGTCCAATCGCTGCCACCACGCGCGTATCTCGACCAAATGCTTATCCCGACCCTTATCGAGGGACTGAAGTGCGTTGTCGCCGAACGGTGTGTATTGGACCGTGACTTGTATCCCTTTTTTTGCAACTCGTTACCACAGACCCATGAATCCAACGGAGTTTCTTGGTCTATATTTGATCAAGAACAGCCGCAAACAAGGCGCTGCACCTTAATTTTCCTAAGCGTTTGAAATTGCCACAAAATTCAAGTGCGTTGAGACGAACTCTTTGGTTTATGCAAAATGAAGCAATCACAATAAATACGAAAAGCCAAAAAAAAAATTAAAAAAACCAAAAAAAACCAAAAAAAAAAAAAACACAACCAGCAGGGAACAAGAAAGGTTTTCAGCAGTGCAAGCAGAGATCATTTTGCCCGCGATCGCATCGACCGCTGCGTGGATGCCAAATCGCGTTTCACCTGCTCTGCCTTCTCTTGCGCGATGCGTGCCTCCTCCTCCTTCTTGTCGACAGCCACCCAGAGAGTGCGATCACGCACACGCGAGCCCTTGGGGCGGCCACGCGCCGTTGCACCTTCTGACATACTCGAGTCCAAACGCGACCCATGTGAGACGGAAGCATCGCTGCGGCGAGCTTCATGGCTATCTTCATCATCGTTGCCATTGCCATCGCCATCGCCATCCGCTAATGACCGGGCGTTTACGCACATGCGCGCAGAGCCCAGCACGAGCGCCGCATCCACAGGCGCGTCAAAATCTGACATGTCCGATAGCACAGGCGAGGCTGTTGCGTGCGACGATGCTCTCCGCCGTTGTTTGTGATTCCTGTGTGCAGCTTTTGTGACCTCGGAAGTCGCGCCCATGTCATCTTCGAGTTCTTGAGCGGTCAAGCTCGGTGGTGGCGGTCGTTTTACGCAGTCAATATGCGCTAATACCATTCGCGTCTTTGTTGCACTGCGCGCCGCGATCGGTCCATTTTCGTGCTCCAGTCGCCGTGTTTCCGGCGCTGCCGTGACCGGCAAGGGCGGTGTTGTCGCTGTCGTTTCCGAGACCTTTTCCGAGCTTCTGCGCGCTTTCTTTTTCGTCAGCGCCAACCCTACGCTTTCCCCATAACCTAACGATTCCTACAACCACAAATAAGAGATGGACTCGGAGTCAAAATAGCACGGGGACACTTTCGCCACTCACTTCGACAGACCCGCGCAGTAGCGCACGCCGCACGCGAAACTGCGCATCCTTCGGAAGCGCTGCAAAGCCCGACAAGTGCTCTTCGTGCGCAAGCTGCGTGAGGACCGCTGGTGACACGCACCTCCTTTCAAGAACGCGAAAAGAAGAGATATAGTTCCGCAAAAACAATAATCCGTTACCAATGGTACCACGTGCGTGAAATCTGCGCGTGATGAAGCATACGCGAGAGGAACAGACCGAGCTCGGGAGTCGTCTTGGAGAAGGTGTGTCAACGATCAAACAAGGAGTTTGGTGCACGCACCGAGGATTCGCGAGTCTTGCATACACAGCACACTTTCGCACCAGATGAAGAAGACGACGTAATGCCGGCTGGCACCAGTGAGACGATGGGGATGGTGCCAGAACGTTGGGGCTTGCCCGCACTGGCGCTGCCGGACGATCTGGAGCGCGCAGACGCTGGTGGCTCGCTGCAGCCGAGGGTGACGGCAAACTGCGGCGGGTGAAGGCCGTGCGAGCGTCAGTGTAGGGCGCAAAACAGCTCACGGCTCGCAGACCTCGACGAACGCTTCCATCAATCACACAACGTACATAAACTCATAAACTCGCAATGCTTCGATTAGCTGTTAACCTCCCAAGCGTCAGTGTCACTCCTCTGCGTTTGCCGCTTGCTCAGTGCCTGGCGCCGATGCCACAAAGCTTGCGCTCGGCACGTGGAAGAACGGTAGCTTATGTTTCTTGACACGCCCAACCGACGCGGCCGCTGGAGGTCGCATATATCCGTCGAACAAGAGCTCCGAGTCCTCAGCCATCTGCCGGTACTGACCCCCACGGTGCATTATGTTCTCAAATGGTCGCTTCTTCACTTGAATGGCTGGTAGAGTAATGTATCCCAGGCGCTGGGCTATATACAGCGACACCCCAACCACCGCAAGAAATCCTAGCACCCCTCCAACGATGGAGCCAACCAAGGTTGCTTGGCTCGATTGCGTTACTCTTTCAGTGACAGTGATTGTGTACGTGCTACATCGCAAAAGTTTAGAACGTTCTTGACTGAGGAGCCATGGCCCACCTAAATGCATATGCATAATCTCTGGATCCACAAGTGTACGTGGAATCGCTGGGACAGGGTCTATTGCACGAGAACTTCGTCGACAGATCAGTGTAGTTGTCGTCAGCAGGATCATCGGAGCAGATGCACGTAACGGACTGTTATGAC
Organism: Entophlyctis luteolus; assembly: GCA_027604725.1. NCBI lineage: Eukaryota > Fungi > Chytridiomycota > Chytridiomycetes > Chytridiales > Chytriomycetaceae > Entophlyctis > Entophlyctis luteolus. The sequence continues at coordinate 44,571 of JADHYT010000188.1, forward strand.
AAGTCCGTCAAAGCTAACACAGGCTAATGAGGTTGTCTCACAGTCGAGTTGTCTGCTGCGGCATACACTGACGCATAGGTGTAGCTGACGCAAGAATCAATGCAAGTTGAGAAGTTAGTTTCGTCGAAGCCTTCCTTCCAACTGACGGTCAATATCAGCTCAATAATTTTTGCAAGCAGGACATACGGATCCATACACTTGTAGAAGGAGGCAACAGCGACGGCCATGCTGAAAGTTTTATCTACTCACTGTAATGAAGAAATGTTTCATTCCGCAGAAAATGCATCAGCCGCTTTTCAGTGAGCTCAAAGAAACCCAACACCAACCAATGCTGAGAAGCAGGAAACGGAGGGCCGCTCAAGCAAGCCTTCCCTGAAGTTGATATCTCGAATTCATCTTCCTCTTGCCAGAGAGAGAGTCCTTCGGCAGCGTAGTCGTATTGATCGTCTGCACGCGCACCAACTGCCACACAGGATATCGGGTCATTGATTCCAGAAGCTACCTTAGGCTGAGTACTCATGAGTGCATGGACACCGTGTTGCTCAATAGCATCGCTTCAGCCCTGCTTTAACCTCACAGTCATTCAACTGGCTGTCACTTGTGTGCACATATTCCTGCACTTCATATGACTGATCATTCCACGATTTACAATGCCAAAGTATGGTTCCACAAAAATAAAACAGCTGACACAACTGGTCTAACTGTTAAGAGTGCTGTCTTCAGGGAAAGAAGTGCTCTAAATGGTTGTGAAATGCTGTGACAATCAACAACAATCAAGATGCACAGATGACAGATTTATCACAGGTTTCTAGGTCACATTCCTTCCTTGTTTAGCAATAACAATCTATTGTTTGGTGCATTAACATGCACAAATCTGATTTTTCCAAGTCCTATCCCACTGAACATCTGAGATAGGGAAACTGGCCAATTCCACATAAACTTATGATACAGAATCGGTACACATGCTTGTGACATGTAAGGATGACTTGGATGAAGTCACAGGAAGGCCTTGGAAAAAAAGTCTTCCTATCCCAAATCTGACAACTTGGGGAACCAACACCATGATCTGATGTCATACTATAACATTAAGTTGTTATGGAATGATGTTGTCACATCTTGATCACTGGTGACTCACTTTGTAACAAGTTGATTCAAAATCAGGATTACAAATTGACCTATCCACAAAGACATAAGATGTCAAGTTGTCATGGAAAGAAGTGATATTCAAATATTTTTCTTTATTTTTCTTTGAATTTGCCTTTTGTGCTTTTTCAAAAAGTATTTAAGCAGTGTTGCTGCTTGAGAATAAAAGGACAGGATATAACAAGTTTATTCCACCTGTGTGCATGCATCTTTGTGAGTGCATTGCTGAGATGATCAGTCAATTCAATGAATCTGTTGAGTGTGTGCCTTCAACCATGGCCAGGCATGAGAAGATGTCCTGCTGCATATTGGATTCACTTCAAGCTTGTCACTGTCATGCTGGATCATGTGTTTATTTCCCACCATTTTCCACAGCACAGTGGATAAAAGGTAAGGTAAATAAAATTGCTTTGTGT
>JADHYT010000189.1:0-45885 GCA_027604725.1 Entophlyctis luteolus
GGGCGGCGGTGGGTGGGCGATACCTGTCGCCCGCCCCACCCTCCCCCCCCTCTACTCCCCCGCCCCCGCCCCCGCCCGCCCGGGGGGGCCCCGCCGGGGGGGGGGGGGGGCCCCTGTTTGATTGCGTTTGATTGAAACTTTAATTGCCTCCGATATTCAAGTTTCACTTAAAACCCTTGTTTTAGGGGCATCCGTCCTGTAAAATCTATTTCCTGCAACCATTTCATCATCGAATTGTCAGTCTTCAAGTAATGCAGATGATTAAAATATTTTGATTTCAGTCACAGGATGATTGTTGCACAAATCACGAGTAGCAGAGAATTTAAGACTTTTTTCGCGTTCGCAACATTCAACACAAACCAAAAAACAAAAAAAAAACATTCTAAGTTTGTATTTTTAAACTTGCGTGAGAATAATATTTCCTATGCTGATACAACGATTGACCATTAATTCAACAAGAAAAAAAGAAAAAAAAATTTCTCGGATTTTTCCATCACATTTCTTTGCGTGTCCAAGTATCCACTGTATGCATCGGACTATTACATGTGGCCACGGACGATTGAACTCGGCAGTAAACTCAACAAAGAGCTGCGCTCAACTGAAATTGTATTTCAATGGCAAAAGAAAAAAAAAAAACAAACACACAACAACCAAAAAAAAAACCTCCTATTTGCACACACGAATGCAACTCGGCGATCCACAACAATAAAAGCGGTGGAAAATAGGCGAGATAAAAAAAGAAAAGAAAAAACGCACAATGACCCCAAGAAGATCCAGAATGAATGCAAACCAAGCTCGCATCAACGCGCATTACATGCACGCAAACGACAAAAGAACCACCAAAAAAAAATAACAATGCACCACCCGCAGCCAAAATTCATTTTACATCTTCCAGATGTAAAACAGTCTACGAAAGCTGCTGCCGGTGTACCCCTCAGTGCAATGCAGTGGTGGTTGTTGCTTTGTCTCCCAAGCAGCACTGGGTTACAGAAACAACTTTATTGGTCGTAGTCGCCGCAACAACGGAAGACTTGGTCGTGGTCATTGCATTTGGAGTAGCTGCTGCAAGGCATTTGCTGGCGCTCGCGGCAGGGGTTACCGTTAAGGTTCTGATGGTCGTGACAGTTGTGGTTACGCGAACCATAGTTGTGGATGTCATGGTGGTAGTTTGCACAACGGTGCTGCATGAAGCCGTCGCAGGCGTAGCGGCATTAGCCATGGGAGTGGTAGTCTTGATGGCCAGAGGAGTAGTAGCAGCAGCAGGAGTGGTTACAGCGGTGGCTGCTTTGATGATGACAGCACACGGGGTAATCTGATAGGCGTAGCCAGCAGCGCCGACCTGGACAAGAATAAAGTTGACGTGAAGGTCACCAACGTTGGTGGTCGGGGCGGTGTATGTGAAGGTGGTGGTGGTGTAGTTGCCAGTGATTTGGGTGTGAGTGATGGAGGAGTTCGGGTTGTCGGAGTTCGTGCAGACGTTGGCATTATTTTGCATGTTTGTGGGGATTGCCCAGGTGCCGACCTGGACTGTCGCCGAGGCTGCAGTGCTGGTGTATGCGAGGATACCCCTGTAGCTGGGGCCGGTCATAGTCAGAGTGATGGCCATGCCGGGGGTGTAGGTCTGGCTGCTGGCAGTGAAAGTGTACGTGGTGGGTGGCAACTGGGTGAGGGGCGTCATTCCGGAGGTGCCGAGGGCAGCTTGGGCGGTGTTGACATTGCAGACAGGCTGTGCATGCGCGTGAGCAGTGGCAGCGGGTGGGCAGGAGGGAAGGGGACACGCACCGAATTGGAGGGAAGCGCGTGCACGCGGGCCAGCAGCGGCAGCAGCAGCAGCAGCATCAGAAGTACCGGCGCAGGCAGATCTGCGCGCAGCGTTGCGAGTGTCGACGGCATTGTCAGCAGTGTTGAGTGTGTTGTGGCACTGGGCACGCAGGCACTCGCTCACACGTGAAACAACGAATCTGCGTGGCTGACGCCAAACGCCCCACCACCCAAGCCAATCTCAGGGCAAAAGTCATTGATTGAAACAGGGGCCGCCTGCAAATTTTTCCCCATTTCTCGGCTACCCCGCCCGCACCAGCTGATCACCCTGTCCCGCATCTCCGTGCCTGTGTCTGGCTAGCACCCGCCCATTTGTCCATGGGCGGATTACTCTCAAACCTGACCCAATCATCTATCGGTGCTTTCGTCCCACGTTTTTGTTGTGAATTCTCGTGGGTTGGCTGAGATTTTCGAACATGCCAGAATACCGCTGTCCTCCTCTCCCGGTCCACTCAATTAGGTCTTTCTGCGTATGAAGTTTGTTCTTAAATATTCAACCTTTTGCTGTGTTTACAAGTGGCACTTTTCACCTGAAGATGCTTGGAGAAAAACGGTCCATATACTCGTTGAGCTTTTGCCTGTTTAAAACACATTCAGTCCGCCCCAACGTAATGCGCTTTGCGTGTTGGTATATTTGAAGTTTATCTGAAGTTGCTGTGGAAGGCCATCCTAAAAACACAGTGGCATTCCAATTTCCAACTGTGTTCCGTACGATGCAGTTACTCTGACTGTCCCGCAAAGGAAGTGACTCGTCCAGCCTGCGGGCTCTAAAATTATTTATATTCATTTTTCAACAACGTCGAATCCACAACTCACGTTGCTGGTCAGCTCTCAGTGACGGGTGACGTTCATTTCAAGATGAGTTTGACTTTGTTTTCTTAAATGCCCATCGAAATCCACTCCGACTCCGAGGTTTCCCACATTATTAAGTGCCTCGCTTGCCTGATCTGCTTGTTGATGCTCTCATAGTACAGAAAGTACGTGGACGGATCCAAGCTGACCGTCGTCGACTTCACTGTGCGTCTTTTTTTGCCATTGGCCCGTAACACTTTTGGCCTTGACCCCATCTCCACATTGCCAGGCCACATGGTGCGGACCCTGTAAAGCTGTCGCTCCAAGGTGCGCTCCGTTGTCTGTTTTTTTTCTTTCTTGTCGTTGTTGATGTTCCGCTCTGCTCCGTCGCTGATCGCGAAAACCAAGATTCGATGCCTTGTCGTCGAAGTATTCGAACTGTAACTTTCTTAAAGTCGACGTTGACGAAATGAAGAGCATTGCATCTAGTAACGGCGTGCGTGCCATGCCGACCTTCATGCTGTTCAAGAATGGCTCCAAGCTTGCAGAAGGTGAAATCCGCCTTCCAAAAACCAATCGCGATCATAAATAACCATAACAACAATAATAATAATACTAAAAAAATAAATTTAAAAAAAGTGGTTGGCGCGGATATTGGAAAGGTCGAACAGCTCGTGAACACTCACGCTGCGGGCGGGAGCAGCTTTCCTACCACCGGTGGTCGTACTTTGCGCGACAACGGCTCCTCCAATGCTGTTGGGGGAATGCCAGGAATGGATATAGTAAAAAATCTTTCACCAATGCAGCAACAAGTGGCGTTCCTGGCCGGAATGCTGGTGCTGTTTTACTTCCTGGCCAAGTGAGAAACTAAAAACACAATAAATCGCGAACATGTTTTTTGACCAATTCGCTGACCCTTCTTCCATCCTCGTTTTTTTTCAACCAACTTCAGCCAAACCAAGAAAACAAAAGAGCACTTTCCGCCTTATTTACTTCTTCGAAAAAAGAACTTTCTTGGTCGATTTTGCAATTTTCTTCACCGGCTTCTTTGCGGGCTTCTTTCCTTTGACTGCGCTTCTCTTGACAGTTTTTTTCCCGGCAACCCTCGACGTTCTTTTGGCGGGCTTCCTCTTTGCTGCAGTCTTCTTCTTGCTCGACTTGGCTTTCGAAACCGCCGACTTCTTCTTTCTACCAGTCTGTAAAAACTGATCAATTCTCGCCTGAGAAAATATAAATTCCCACCGTGGGCTTTTTAACTGCCTTTTCGAGCTCTTTGTTGAGGGCTTTCCGAATTCCAATAATTCCAGTTGACTGAGAAATGCTTCAGCAAAATACGATACAATAGTTTTACGCTACACCTTTTGGTACTTTTCTTTTGCAGCGTTATAGATCTCCTTCGCCTTCTGATATTCTGCATTGAAAGTCTTCTTGGGGGGTGAGAAACCAACACAGAAACAGAAGAAACAAACATACCGCTTTTTCGGATGCGGCCAAAGACTTCCATTGCTTGGCCAAAGTCGACACATCCGCAGATCCGCGATTTTTCTTGAAAAACAAGAGGAACGCAGATTCCGGTCTTTTTGGCGCTTTTGGATCCTTTCCAACTTTTGCCACAGACTTTGTGGGATTAAGTTTCTTTTTCAGATTGCGCACTTTCTCTTGGACAATCAGCTGCTCGGGGGTACGCGACGCGAGAAACTTGGAGTACTCCTTCTGATACGCGGCCTTTGCTTCGGCAGAGCGTTTCTCGTACACCTATTTTTTGACCGGAAGCAAAGAACGATCGTGAGAAACAAAATTTTGGTATTACAAACAAAAAAAAAAGTCAGCAGACAAAGTGGGGAAAGTGCGCTCACGGATTTCTGCGCGGGCGGGAGGGCCTTGAATCGTGCCATGACAGCCGTCATGACGGCCGAGTTCTTCGCAATTCCGGTCAGTTTCGCATACGCCGGGTTTGCTGCCTCAGACGAGAAGTTGTCTTTGAAGAACAGAGTGTGCGCCGAGAGCGGACGCTTTGGTGCCTTTACAGCTTCCTTTTTAAGCAAACGAAGCTTCTTGCGCGTGTCCTTGGCTTCTAAATTTTGGGTGTAATGTTGGTAGTTTGTTGTAGATTCGAACAAAAATATAGCATTGAAATAAAAGATTGTTATGACGGAATTAACAAGCATTAAAAATAGGAGAAATGAGAGGACAAAAAAGAACCTGGGCTTTTAGCGCTTGAAGCAGCAGAGGCGAATGACGCCGCCGGGAGACGCATTAGGGACGACGGCGCCAAAGCCGAGAGGCGCGACGCCGATCCATGCGAAAGAACCGAGACACGGAACACGAGGGCAGATAGCATCATGGACTGTCCGTCTCTCGTCAGACACGAACGAGAAGGGGCGAAGGGGGCACTCACGGACATTCCGTGCAGTTTTTTGACCGTTTTTTTTTTTGATTTTCCGAAGAAAGGTGGATTCTTTATTCCGACAAGATTCGGACACCGACTCAAATTCTTGGAAACCACCAATGGCACGCCTCGTCGGCGCCGAACCACCACGACTTCACGTGTTCAGAGTCAGAAGCAGAGCATGCGAATCTGGCGTGTCATGCGTCCATTTCGAACTATTTCGAGTCTTTCTGATCCACAGGTTTGCACTGCCGACCTCGCATGTTGCTGAAAAATTCACGTGTATGCATGTGTTTGTGTATGTGTGATCATGCTGGTTACTCGTGTTGCCAAAAGATATTTCAACCATTTTCTTGATCGAAACGATAATCAAGAATCATTGATGTCTGTGTCTACTCCATTCAATTCAATGCATGTAAATTTTTTTAGATCAGATTCAGTATCTTATTTGGTAATGTGCTGTGCGTGTGTTTGACGAACGCGATTTGACGGGTGAAATTGACTCTGCTTAACTTAGACTCGTTTTATTGCTTCCCTGGTTCTGGCAATTCGACCAACCTTGACCACCAGCAGTCACAACTTCAAACCCACCTCCTGTAGAAGATTTCAAACGAGAAAGTAGCATGATCACGAGTCAAAATTCGTTCAAAGTCCAACCAGACAACTGGCATTAGAGGATAATGGCCGATTGAGTCTCCGAAGAAACACCTTCAACATCCTAAAAACTCCAACAGAAGAAAACTAACACACCTCAAAATCCTTGCTCCTGTGATGAAATTACCATTTGAATAATTCTCGTTTTGCTGCTGCTTTGCTTGCGCGTGATGCCTCAAAGGCCCTGAAACATGCAGGATGCACCGACTTGCGAAAGGTTCTTCTGCGCGAACGGCAGCCTTTATGATGGTGATTCTCGAAGCGCCGGCATAGCTTTGGCGGCTGCCACCGAGGCGTGCATCACTCCTCTTGTTTTCCAAATCCTCGCATGAACATTGGCGCAGCGTCGCTCGGCGCGGACGCCGACTGGGCTGCGCAGACCCTCGCAATGCTGCGCGCCTCCCAGTACCAGCTGCTGCCCTCCTCTGTCGCCACCATTGTGCAGCACGCCCTCGCTCCGCCCCAGGGGTCAGATCTGTCCAAGACGGCCCTCATTGCCCTCCTCATCGACAGCTGTGTCCTCGATCCGAATATGCCGAAGGGTATTCTTTTATCTGGTCAGTGGATGGCGGCTCTAGTATCGTCATGGTTCTTATTGCCAGTTTAGTGCTTGCTCCCGTCATCGACACTCTCGCGTTCCTTCTGGCCGATCCGTCGCCCGCAGTCACTAAACGCGCCATTCAGGCTGCCACGGCTTTTTATCCCGTCGCGTTCGAGACAATGTTTGTGCTCTTCGAAGTGTTCTGCAACGTTGTGTTGAGTTTTTTCTTGTTTTTTTTTTTTCTTTTCTGTTCGTAAGTGCAACGATACCTTTGGTCGATGCTTCCATATGGGTAAAATTGACGCAACTGAAAGCGGCTGTGATTTCATGCTGGCAATCTGCGAAAAACGACGGTGTTAAAGTTCACGTCGTCAAGTTCTTGCAAATGCTCGCACTTGTGCAATCGCAGAATCCGAATGCTGTACCAGGGGTACTATACTTTCTTCGTTGGCAACTCTTTTTTTGACCGACTCCGTGTTTCAAAGGAGATCACCCTTAGTCTTTGTCCGCCGAACCATCCGTATCTGGTCCTTGCTGATTTACAACGAGAATCTTTGGAGGCGTTTGCGCAATTGTTGGCTATTCTCACGGATACTAACTGGTAAATTCCGGATTTCTTTGGTTTGTTTATTGAGGGGAATCACAAAGTTCCGGCGCACTGATGACTGCATCAGTCAATGCCCTATTCCCTATCATTCGTGCAAGGCCAATATACACCGCGCCGGCCTTGGAATGTATGATATCTTGGATTCGCAGCCCACCATCCCATTTGAGTCCTTTGCAAGCAAAAAATGTTACTCGTGCAATACGGAACGAATTCCTGGCAATATTGAGGTGGAATAACATGGTCTTTTCAATTTTTAGAGACTTATAGCTTATCTGCCAGCACGAAACTTCCGGAGACCACCCAATTCATTCCTACAATAACGGAAATTCTCATCAACCAAGGGGTGAAAGGATACGAAATTTCTACTCGCGTAAAAGCGCGTGATATGGGGAAAAAGGTTCTCTTGGATGAGTTGCAGCAACAGGAATCGGGCTTGATTCCTCCTGTCCAGACAGCCCCAGTGGCTCTAGCACAGAGTTCACAACATCCAACTGCAAGCACACAGCATAATGTAATGAATCTCCACGCAGCGAGCGTATCGCATTTGCCTCTGGACACTGTTGTGGAGGCAGTTACGCAGGGACTCCTCGCGGTATCTAATGAGGCTTGGGTTGCTGGTTTGGCAAAATTTGCCGAAGCATTGCGGGTTCTGGAGAGAGACCGGCCGTCAACCACCGGAGCATTGGGTAGTCAGCTTAATCGTCTTGCCCCACCTCCGTCAGCAATGCCAACGGTCATCCCACAACAAGAAGAAGAACCCGAATTCGATCCGGCGACAATTGAGGTTGCACAACTATCACTTGAGGATCGTGTCACAACTTGGAAAGATGCCGTGCTCCGGGTACTCGAAACAGAACCATTGTTTGAATATTCGTCCAATGCGGGCGCAGCTCCAACAAGTTTGAGTGCAGGAGACGCCGCTTCTCTGCAGTCCACTATGAATCCGGCCGAGAGTCTTCTCGCGGCGCGTACAGGCTGGATGCTGTTGCTAATACGACTGTGCATGGAGCCACCCAATTTCGAGAGCGCTGATGGTGAATGGATCACCGCTATATCCGAATTGAGAGAAAAGCTCTTCGAGTTCATTGTGGAACGGTTTCGAATAAGGTAAAATCGAAGTTTTCGTTCTGAATTTTGGCAAACTTTTGTTTCAGATATGAACTTGCGATTTTGTGGCTGCACGAGGAATATCGTGTCGCTTTGAAAAGTTCCCGAAAAAACAAGAGAAGGAAGATTGATGAAATTGCTGCGACTGTTGATGAAAAGGAGTTTGCAAGTTACCAAAGTCTTTTCCACAAGATCCTGGCTTCTCTGAAAGGCGAAGTTAAAAGTGACAAGGAAAATACAACTGCAGGCCTCGATAGAACTTTTACAAAATTTCTGATTGATGCGCCAATGGTTCCAATTAAGGCGTTAAGTAATGCAGTTAAAGAATATTGCGAGGATTCCCAGAGGTATTTGCCATGACCTATGAACTGTACGTTTATTTTTCTTTTTGCAGAATGCTTTTGGGACTTTCAACTCTTCGTGATCTTGTCAATTTACGCCCTGCGATGCGTCACGTATGCTTGGGGATTTTGCTTGATTACTGCACTGTCTCTGACAAAATACTGCGGTCTAACGCAATTCTCGTGGCTCGTCGTTGGATATCAGACCATTCTACTGTTGGGCCAATTGTAGAAAGTCATGCATATTCCATGCTCCAGAAGTTGTGTGGTCCCCCTGACGGAGACGAAGATGGCGGTGCTGCATGGGAAGAAATCGATTGCATACGGCACTTCGAGTTGTTCCTGTCCGTCACGAGCAAGAAACCTGCTTTGATGAATTCGCTGCTGGAGACGTTTTCAAAGTTTGTGCCAGAAGCTGCAAGCGCAATTGTTGCACACATCGAACCGCTGGTGCGGAGCCTGGCTGGCAGCGGACATCTGATTGCCGTGCTCGATGCTGTGCGCGTTTTTCCTGAAGGAAGCGGGGTCCTGGGGCGAAAGATTGTCGACGTTCTCACCGACAAAGAAGTTATTGAGAGGGAAGTTGTCGAAACCGTGGTGGAGATGTCTTCGGCGCACGATTTGGATGGCTCGTGGCTTCTGCGAGTTGTTTCGGGCTTGAACAAGGTGGATATTGTTTGCTGTTTCGTCAGTCGATTTCTAATTCTTTGTCTCAGCATCAAGTCTTGCAATTTTTGCCGAAATTCATATCTTTGCTGGATGGCTCTGAAGAGCGAGAAGTCCTGGTCGAACAGGGTTTGATCAAGATTCTGACACTTGAAAGCCAAGCCGCCGCTTCTGCGGAAGCTGCCGTAGGCTCACGAAAGCAAAACGTGGTTGATCGACGATTAACCCCTGCGGATATTTTGATTGCAATTCACAACTTGGAAGGCACAATCGATCTGAAGATGTGCTTGGAAGGTACGAAGCTGTGCATCAAGCATCCGGAGATCTTCAAGCAGGAGAGTTTGGCCATCGCGATTCAGCAGTTAGTGGAGCAGCAAAAAATTCCTACATTATTGTGAGATTGGCAATTCTTAATTCCCTGTCGTTCCTAATCACATCTTAGCATGCGAACTGTATTAGAAAGCATCAAGTTGTACCCTGGATTAAGCGCGTTCATTAACGGAATTCTTACTCGGCTGATATCCAAGAGAGTTTGGGTGAATTCAAATCTCTGGAAGGGATTCGTAATATGTTGCAAAGTACGTCCAGTTGAACAGTATTTTGTCTTTTTTTTTGTGTCTCAATCAATTACAGCTTACTGCACCAACTTCGTTCTCTGTGATCATTACACTGCCCAAGCCGCAGCTGGAAGATATTTTGGTCAGGGAGCCATCACTGAAGCCGCGCCTGTATGAATATGTCACAGGGTTACCATCAGCCATGCGATTGCGGGCAAAAAATTTGATGCAATTGTTGCAGGAAGAAGTCGCGCAACCCCCGTCTCCCTTGCAGCGGCATCATCAGCAGCAACTGGTGTAATTTAAAAATAAATAACACATTGACAAGTCGGTTTCAGTCTGTGAAGTCCTCGACATTACTACCTATGACGAGACACAGGATATTGAATAGTTATGTCATAGCGCTGGTCCCACAACACCAGGGACCCTTTCATCGACCACCTCGTTCGGTCAACACAACCGTGACAGATGTGACAAGATTAAGGATAACGTATGGTGGTGTTTGTTAACGAGCGCGAAAAAACTGTGTCAACCGATCACGAAACAGGACACCGCGATAAGGCTTCTGAGGCACATGCGGTATTGGCATGCCAAATCCAGAGCACTGGCCGATTTCATCACGCTTCCGAATGGCTTTTATGGCTTAGCTCGATTGGCGTCGATAAATCAGGTTCGTTCGCATGGAAAATTGAACGGCACTTCAAAAAGTTCGTGGTTTCTTTGGCAAAGAAATTTCAAGCATGTCGAGCAGTGCGCTATCAGCTATCGGATATCAGAAATACGTAATGCCGTTCAACAAAATAAATCTTGGTACACCCAACCACACAAACCTTCTCTATGTTCAGTTAAGGGCACAGCGGCAAGGTGCGTTCTTTGTAAACGGCTATGCCGACTGTTCGTGTCCCCACGAATGAGCCGCTGTTTACGTTGTTGCTTGCAGACTCAACAGTGCTAAAGTACTCGGAAACATTATGCTGGCGATGAAGGGGTGGCAGTACGGGTCCGAAGCGGCAGAGGACGCGTCTGGTTCCAACGATGGGCAGCGTATCTCTCTGGTGGCTTTGTGTTTTGATTGTGTGATGAACCTGCACCCGACGCTGGCACTGCCCGACGTCGTGTTCGACGAAGGTGTGTCCACGCCGTCCGCGCTGCTTCCGACGCCACCGGGGTCTCCTCCGTTCTTCCGGCGCGATCTGCAGTTGCCCCCCACGCTGTCTGCGGTCGCAGCCAGTGTGCCTTCGACCGCAGATTCCCTTGCCTCCTCGCGGTCCCAGCCATCAGCCGCCGCTCCGGCCCATCCTCGCACCGTTGCGGCCATCCTCGCTAGAATCGATGTACTACGCTCGCATGTGCTTGACTGTGACGGCAATCCTATCATCCCGCTCCGCGTCCTCCAGACTCGCAGTCTGGCACAACCGCGCAAAGACTACGCCTCTGACGCCGCCCAATCGATCATGCGCATGCTCGCAACATCCGAATTCATCGATCCGACCCCTGACGCAAACGGATGCGTTCCAGACTCAGATCCCGATTCCGCCAACATTCGACCGCAATGCGCGCATGTTCCACTGGCCAGTGATATTGCTGCACAAACAGCCAGTCTGATAGAAGTGGCGGTACCGCACGGTTGCTCAGAATCGGCAGTTTGCGTACATTCGGCCATCGACCCACGCGGCAGCAATGCTCGTGCCGCGCATGATATCGATGCTGATGCTGGCGCATGTGATGCCTCTGTTACTGGTCAGTGCGTCGAAGGCGTGTTCCGGTGGCTCGCGGCTGATGCGCACGCCTCGTCGCGACTGTGGGCCACGTGCGGCCGCGCGCTCTCTGCATGGGAGGCACGTGCGTCGGCAGATGGTGTGTGTGTGCTGTGTGCCCGCGTGCGGGAGCTCGACAACTTTTTGCCGCGTACATCAGCGCAAAGCACTGGATCTATGCCTTGGCAGGAATCTGAGGCTAACGAAGGAGACGACGACGATGATGATGACGACGACGACGACGACGACGACAGCGACGATGATACTGATGATGATGATGATGATGATGATGATGATGATGATGATGATGATGATGATGACGACGACGACGACGATGAAGATGATGATGGCGGCGACATCAGTTATGATGACGATGACTCGGATTTTGATTCCCCTGGCTATGAATTCCACCAGGCTGACAGTGGTATTGTGCACACTGTGGACCCTGCCGCTATCATAGAACTCACCCGCGGAATGTCTCTAGTCAGGGTACTGGACAGTAGTCGTTTCGGCGAGTTTGATGACGAGGGAAATGACCAGCAACTTGTGAATGACGAGGAGTCGTGTGCGACTGACACCTTGGACGCACTCCGTGAAGAAAAATTCCTGGATCTATGCACAGCGCGCTTTTATGAACTTCTTGGACTGCAAGGAGTTGAAGAGAAGCTTGTCGAAATCATTCCGGTAGCGCGGTAAACCGTAAAATAGTTCAACATCTGTACGAGTAGACGATTTGTCTCATTGTCAAAATCAATTGCGCTGTTGTTTTTCTTTTCTTCCTTTTTTCGTTGTTGCTGTTTGAAACTTCATCAAAAAAGAAAAAAAACAAAACAAAAAGAAAAAAAAACAAGCAAAATCTGGGCAAAATAGGTTGTTTGTTCCTGACACAATCCTTTTGAACCTGCTCTGTCAATTCAAGCTGTTAAATTGAGCAATCCAGTAGCAAAGGTGGTGCAGTATTCAAAGCGGTGAAGGAAGTCAACGCTGTTGAAGTCGAAGAAGCGAAGGTGGAAACAGCTTTAATTTGCACTTCTGGTTCCATGCGTGTACGCACTGTACGATATGGTGGTGTCACTGCGCGCACCACTGTACAAGTCACTATAGTGATAGCGAGTCGCCATACAATCAATGGCATTGCAATAATCCATTGCTGCCCACATGGATCGCAGGCCACATGTCGCCCGTCGGCCATCGCCATCGCCGGTGGTGGTGGCTGATGGGCATTGCAGTGGAGTGTGGCGTATGCGTATGCCGGTCGGTGCCTTGGCTGCAAGCAGCGACGGGCGCAGTCGAACCCTGCGGATCTGTGTTCGTCGACTCTGCGCGCAGTATTTCATCCCGCGCCAGCGTCTCCAACTCACAACTCATGCGCACTGCACCCCGTCCCAGCCTCGGCATCAGCCTCAGCCTCAGCCTCACCCGCACCTTCGCGCTCGCCCTGGCGCTCCTGGCCCTCGCCACCGCTGTCTGCGCGTCGCCGCTTCCGCGCCCCGCCAACTTCGCCGACCTGGCACTCTTTGACGCGAATGCCACTGGCTCCTCATCCACCGCCATAGCCGGCGTGGCATTCGACGCCATTGCCACGCCCACAAGCACAGTCGACCCTCTGGAAACTGCTGAGACCCTTCCATCCGATCTTCTGTTGTCGCTGAATGTATCTTCCGCAATCGCTGGGGTCATTGCCATTCTTTCTGGCGTTGTCTTTCTTGGGTTCGGCCACAGACTCTTCAAGGTAGGCTCTTGATAGGCCTGCGTTCGGGTGTTAAGTCTGTAATGTGTGACTAATTTTTGCAACAGCCACTTCTGTTCCTCGGCGGGTTCTACTTCTTCGCTGTTGTGACATTTTGTATCATTCAAAATGTCTCATACAAACTCCAATCCAGCATCAGTGAATACGTCTATCTGATACTTTGCCTGATTTTTGGTGTACTTGGTGGGCTCCTGCTTGTATGTGTGTGGAAATTAGGGTTCTTCTTCCTCGGTGCATTGGGCGGCTACTTCCTTGCGAATCTTTTGCTTGTTGCTCTACATGCCACAATCACCTCATCTGTCACTCGCTGGGTCATTCTCGTTGTATTTGCTCTCGTGTTTGGTTTTCTTGTATTGTGGTTTGAGCTGCCCATTCTTATTGGCGCAACCGCCTTGATCGGCTCGTACATTCTGTTTGTTGGTATCGACGTTTTCGCTGGGACCGGCTTTTTGACGATGACCGTTACTATTGTTAGCTCTTGGAGTGTGGACACATCGACGCTGTCTGGAAAGTGGATATACATGCTTGTCGGATGCGTCGTCGTTGCCTTGCTGGGAATGGCGTTCCAATTCCACCAGGTCAGACAGAATGGATGGAAGCATCAAGCACTCGGAATGCGCGACCAGATGTACAAGCCGGTCCCGAGGAAGGGGGAAAACTACCAAAATGTTCCGTACTGATGCTATTTGATGTTGTGAATTTTGTTTCCTTTCTTTTTGTTTGTGCCCTGTTATTGCAAAGAAAAGTCTTGGTTTATTTTTATTTTGCACTGGTGCTGTCACAAAAATTCACCAACTGTATACTTCCATCAAGAAAAGCATCGGAGGTGAGCACATCTGGTTCGACGCAGTGACTGTTCGACAAGGTGAGCGTCTGATACCGGCATTCACATACCTTATTTTGTTCATTCCTCCCGGTTCTTCCGAGGAACCAACGCGATCTGCTCGAAATAGCGCTTTTCCAAAACCTCATTGGACACAAGAGTCCCAAGGAACCAATCAAGGCACACTCCAACTCCGAAATTAACGTTGAACTTGAGATGGTGGTAATCGTGAAATAGCGGGTCCCATCCTGGAACCCAGTAGCCTGAGTGATTGCAAGCCGTAGAGGTAATAATCTGTATGAAAAATAGAACAAGGGTGAATTTTGAACTATGATTGACAAGCTTACTATGGTTACAGAGCACAATTGCACGAGCATGTGTGATTGAAGAAGCAAGGGTCCCAAAACTGTCGGCATCAGATTCACGAAAAAGTGATCAACAGGGTGAGCATATGTTGCAGCCATAGCCATTGGAGCAGTAAATTCATGATGGATTTTATGAACATATCGATACACCTTTGGATGATGGACCAGCAAATGGAATCCGCCAAGCGTTAATTCTAGAATCAAGACTGACGCAAGAGTATGGACAACAAATGCAGGTGGGGAAGGAATGTCGGCAACTGACGTTTTTAAAAGTAGCGCAGACGGGAGCATAAAAACCATCAGTGTCATAAGCGAATTGGTGACAAGAGTGTTGAAAAGCACCAGAGGCAGCACTTTCTTGTAACTGGCAGAGCTTGCGGGAGCCACATCAGCCTGGACTTTGTTGGCCGCGATGAACAACGGAGCGCCTGTCAAATCGACAACAAAGAAGAACGAGTACAGAATAGCAGTGAGGATGTTTGCGTAGATGAGAAAGCCTAGAGTTACAATCTAACGAATGCATTAGTGCATTAGGATTTCGAAGGAACAGACACAACCGTTCGCTGCGAGAAACAATCAACGACATAGCGCTTCCACACGCTAGAGCCAAATTGTGATGAGAGAATGAACGCAGTCAGGATAGCAATGTTCCCGAGTTGATTTCCTAATTTAGTCCTTGAACTACCCATTCTCTGTGAAACGACAGGGCCGCCAACTCAAGAGAATGCGAAACCAAAGATAGATCACAAAGTCGCGAGTAAGGGCGTCGCTATGACGTCAGAAACCAAGGGGCGAACCGGTTCAAGGAAATAAAGTGCTTTTGGATCAAAATTCAGTTTGCCAAAATAGGCAACAAGCCCCCTAATATACCTCACGCATGAAATCCTAAGTTCATAATCGGCAAGAGCAAGAGTTGCAGAAGCTTAACCTTCTCTGGGAAACGATGGGGAATAAAGTGCTTATGATTGCAAACGTTCGGTGTGTTGAAAAGGGCACCTAGCATCCGTATATAGCCGTCATTTTTATATCCCAACACCGATACCGACAAGGACAAGACTTGTAGGAAGTGTATTTTAACTGTGAAAGATATCCAGCAAATTTTCTGAGATAAATTGACGGACACCCTGTCTTCATATCAACATTTTCTCTACCGGTATTCCGAAACAACGCCTTGTTTATTCCTTTAGCATCTGCCCCACTCGAATTAGCGCTTTTCCAACCCACCAAAAATGATTTTGAAAGGCAGACTGTCGTAAACGTAAAATAGCTCAATAGCCTGAGTGATGACAAGCATATGAAATAACGGAAGGGTGAATTGCAATTAAGTTTCACAAGCTTATTATCGCCCGACTTCGGGGGAGTGACCACAGTTTCAAATTAAGCTTGGATAGGTTCTGTGGTTGTTTTTCGGAGCTGATTTCTTTCACGACAAACAATTTTACGACATGTTCCCTTTCTTCAAAAAATAACAAAAAAGTAAAAAACCGACCAGCTATTCCCACCAACTAACGCTAATATTCAAGTTCAGCACTGTCTATGCTATCAGGCAATGCGTCTGCCAGAACGATATCGGGACTTTCCTCGTGAACTTCAGTTGCTTCTGGCACGACGTTGGCAATTTCGTCTTGAATCTCAGTTACTTCTGTTGCTGATGCAGATTTTTGAGCTTCTGGAGCCTTATCCCCATCTTTGTCTGGAACTTGGACATTTAAACGGTCGTAACTCGATACTTTCGTGTCAGATGCGGCTTTCACCAACGACTTTGTTGACCCGCTTACTGATTGAGGGAGCGGAAATTCGCTCAACTTCACTTTGCTGCCCGCTTTCATTGCACCAACTTGTGCTTCTGACATAGCTTTCGTGAACCTCCTGTTACCTTCAGAATTTTTCTGGAAATGTGTGTGTCTTTAGATTTTGAAAAATTCATTGGGGGAGTTACATTTTTCATATCGGCCTTCGTATGCGTGTCCGTTACGCCACCTTCAGCTCCCAGCTCTTCAATAGGATTGCTTTCAATTCGAGATGCATCGTCCGCCATGCTTTTTCGCTGTTTTTTCCCGCTCTCTATTTTCGAAACCCTTTTCGCCTGTGATGCTCTAAGGTGGACAGGCGTTGCATGAATTTCTTCAGGTATCACGGATTCGCGGTGGACAGGCTCAGGAGACAATGACTTTACTCTCGACCGCGTATTATTTGAGCTCCTTCTGGACTGATTTCCAGGATGTGGAGATGTTGGGATGACTACCAAAGGGTCTTCAGGTTCTGCGATTGACAGCAAATTGACATCTTTCGCTGCCGATGCAATGATCCGAACGGGGGATTCCTCTTTGGCAGCTAGTGGTGGCATGGAAGTTGGAGCTTCCTTTTGAGCCTCGTTATACTCCTCGTTATAACTATTGCTGGGTGCGAACTTCATGTGATTGTCATACATTTCCAACGTATCCAGGTACTGTGCAGGATATTTTGCTATGTTTGCTAAATGTTCCAGATTCTTTCGGCGCTCATAAAACCATTGCAGCCGATTGTAGTTTGGTGCCTTATCTTCAAGCCTCTGCAGAAATATGTCGTTCTCGTGGTTTATTTTATCCAAATCTTTCTTTCGTTTATGCTCTCCAGCTTCGTGCATGAGAGCACGCGTTTCATCTTGTGTCTTATCGTGCAATCTGGATACTTCACTGGGGTTCGTCATCTGGAAGCTGATACGCTTCAGCAAAATGCGGTTCTGTCTTTCAACATCGTGCAATCTTTCTGTTGTGATAGAAGATTTGGACCAATGGAACGTTCGAAAAGAATGTTCTTTTTTGAGCTCACCTTCTTCGATTTGAACGCCTTTCAATCGCATCTCCAGGTGTGGGTAGACCTTTGGTGGCGAGTTGTCAATCGACGGTTTCGCCTGCTTCAGCCGGCTTTTGTGTAGCTGCATCGTCTTTTCCTCCCATCGCTTGGCAAGGATGTAGTTGCAAGTGGGATGCAGCGCGAAAAAGTGCCTATGCTCGTACAGTTTTTTTGCACGCGTCTTTTCACTCTCGTTGGCACGAGCTGTTTCCGGATGGCTTCGAGTTTCGCGCTCCGGTGCAGGTTGCCTTTGCGACAGCTGCAGTGGCTTGTTGCCGGCGCGGATCTGCCGGTTCGTGGCAGCGGGCTTTTGCTGTGTTTTCTGGATCGCAGGAAGCTGAGTTGCCGTCGACATAATCGCGTCGTTGACAGCGCGGCCCGGCTTCAGAACAAGAAAATCCACAGAAAATTGCGATTGTTCGATCGCTGTTGCAGATTTCCTTCCAAAACGAAAAAGAAAAATTCGACGGATTTTCTGAATTCAGCAAATGTGATAGACTGTTTCCAGTGTGGGCGTATGTCACACATTCCACTCTCTCCGTAGCCTCGTTATTTATGAAACATTAGGCGTATGTGGCTGAAAATTCTGGCAGAAGATAAATAATTGCAGTTTGCTGAAGCAAGTGTCATGTCAGACAATTGAACATGGAGAGCAACGTAAAGAACGCGATAAGCGTAAACATTTTTTATCCAAATACACAACGACTTGATCGCCTTGATACCTGCGTGTAATATAGAATGAAATGGATTCGAGCATTCTACAACGGACGAGGTCATAAAAAAAATTCAAATTCCGATGTTCAGGTTTTCGTAAATCAAAGCTCGGCATCATCCGAGCACGTGTGGCGCTATGCGCGGAAGCTAATCAGTTCGTGTCTACCACAATTTAGGATTGCATCGTCTGCCTCGTCAATCGCTTTCCGTCCGTCCGTGATCCGCAGCTCCAACTTGACTTTGGCTGCAAGATCCGTCTCCCAATGGGCTAACGTCCCTCAAGGTAAGGAAACCCATCATATGTCACAGCTGCCTTGTGATCTCTTTTCTTCTTTTGCGTTTTCATGGATGTAACACGAACATTTGGCAGGCCCTCCTGACCCGATTCTTGGTGTGACTGAAGCCTTCAGAGCCGACACCAACCCCAAGAAGATGAACTTGGGAGTTGGCGCGTACCGCGATGACAACAACAAACCATATGTCTTGGAATGTGTCAAAAAGGTCCGGAGAAAGTATCCTGGAAGTCGTTCCATTAACCTTGTGTTAACAGGCAGAGAAAGCCATATTCGCAGCAAACCAGGACAAAGAGTACCTGGGCATTACGGGTCTTGCCGCGTACAACAAACTCGCTGCTGAACTTGCGTACGGTGATGACTCTGCTCCGTTGAAAGAAGGTCGCATTGTCACCACTCAGTCTCTGTCGGGAACGGGAGCCTTAAGAATTGGAGGCGAGTTTCTGGCTCGTTGGTTCAACGGAAAGGGCGGAAAGAAGATTTACCTGCCGACGCCATCGTGAGTTTTGTTGGGTCAGACTTTCGCACCACTAACAACTGCACTGATTGACCAGCTGGGGAAACCACGGCAACATCTTCCGCGATTCCAAACTTGAAGTAGGCTCGTACCGCTACTACGACAAGAACACCATCAGCCTGGACTTTGCGGGCCTGAAAGCGGATCTCGCGGCGTTGCCGGACGAGTCGGTCGTGCTCCTGCACGCATGCGCGCACAACCCCACGGGGGTCGATCCGACCGCGGCACAGTGGACCGAGCTCAGCGATCTGTTCGCACGCAAGAAGCACGTCGCCTTCTTCGACATGGCCTACCAGGGCTTCGCGTCCGGCGACCCCTCCAAAGACGCGTTTGCGCTGCGCCTGTTCGTCGAAAAGGGCCACAACGTACTTCTTGCCCAGTCGTTTGCAAAGAATCTCGGTCTGTACGGCGAGCGCGTTGGCCTATTCTCGTTGGTTGTCGCTGACCAGGAAGAGGCAAAGAGAGTCGACTCGCAGGTTAAGATCTTGGTCAGACCCATGTATTCCAACCCACCCTTGAGCGGCCCAAGAATTGTCAAGGAAGTTCTGGGCAACCCGGAATTGAAGAAGGAGTGGTAAGTGGCACACTCTCTAATCACTTTGCACTCAAAAAAAAAATTGCGTGATATCCTTTCAGGCATCGCGAAGTCAAGTTTATGGCTGATCGCATAATCTCCATGCGTTCAGAGCTCAGAAACCACCTTGAGAACACTTATCACTCAAAGAAAGATTGGTCTCACATCACCTCGCAGATTGGAATGTTCTGTTTCACAGGTTTGGCGCCTGAGCAGGTTGACCGTCTCAGGTCGGAATTCTCGGTTTACTTGACTCGCGACGGGCGTATTTCTATCGCTGGCATCACCAGTGGAAACGTCCAGTACTTGGCGGAGGCCATTCACACTGTCACCAAGTAAATCTGACACTGTCTCCTGATTTCTGCTTCTTCTGTTGATTCGGTGGAGTGGGAAAACTTCATTTTGTTGGTGTTTTGAAAGAGTAGTTTTGAAAACCACTATTCATATACTGCTCTCTTGTGAAACTTAGTATCTAGCAACAAAACAGGATCCCAACTCTAAGAAAACAATCACGTCATTCCCCGCGGCATCGATCATTTGCTCCTCTTTTTTGACATGGACCTCACCAGACCTCCAATTTTTGAAGACAAAGATCCATTTCGACCAATGCCACCCTCATTGCTTTTTCGAGATCCTGCAGACGGACTCTTTCGCGCATTGCCTGAGGATGTTCCAACAACATCCATGTAGGCATTTTCGGAAGTAAAAGCACTCTTTTCAGCAGCCGTCACTCTTTCCTCACTTATACGAATGGTAGAAACATTCGGCAGCGGTTGGTGGTACGTTTGACCTGAGGGACCACTTGGTGCAACGTAGTCGCCGCCTTCCAGCTTCATCTGCAGCGCTAAGATCTGCTGCTGCTGCAACTGACTTATCTGCTCGTACCTGTCGCTAAATCCGGCATTGGTAGTCGACGCGTTTGCCGCAATCGCTGCTTGCTGATACGCTGCCACATAGCTAGCAGCAACTTGATTTTCAGTGACAGCGCGAGAAACTCGATTGTTTGCCGTATGTCCTTGCTGGTGCTGCTGGTGCTGCTGGTGATGCATCAGATCTGCCTGAGCCTGCGCAAGCGCCTGCGCCTGCGAAGCACGGATACTACTATTCCGCTGCATCATGGGTGCCGTGGCAGTCGGAATGGCCGGCAATGTATCGTCTTTCCTCAAATTGTTTTCTGATGCCTTTTTTGATACTGTTGCCGGACCCGAAATGGACCCGACGCGCCCGCGCCAGCTTGAAAACGTTGACTTCCAAGAGCTCGGCTCACCGCCACTGGTGTTGGCGATTGCCGCCGCGGCTGAATCAGGCACTGCCATTGACTGCACTTTTTTGGTACGCGCGTCGTTCGTGACTCTGCTTTTGTCGCCAATATGAGTCGATAGCGATGCCTCCCGACGGCGACCAGTGATGGAACTCGCCGCGGTCGATACGATCTCTCCTAAGTTGTACTTTGGACTTGTAACAAGACCGCGATCTGGCGTTGCTGTTCCTGCAGTCGCCGCCGATAAACCAGCGACAGGCGACCCTGCCAAAACTGGCACAGCCATAGTCGCAGGTACCCCTGTGATCCACTCGTGTCGTAGAGCCTCGTCCGGTTTCATCCTTCGGTCCGGGTCCCACTCTAGGCACCGTTCCACAAAATCAAGGAAGACAGCGTCGGTTGTTCGCAATACGTGGGAGAGACTTTTGGTTCCGGGTCTGCGCTTCTTGCCTTTACTATTCGTAAATGACCGAGGCTGATAACCGTCGAAAAATAACTTCCGACGAGAACCACGGAGAATTATGTACTCAGGCGGAACACCTTTGAGCTCCATGATGCACGCAAGCTGTTCTTGCTCGTTTTCTCCGGGGAATAGCGGGTATCCCGTCAAAAGCTCTGCGAGAATACATCCAAAAGACCACATATCAATGGCCACAGTATACGGAATACCTATTATCACTTCAGGAGAGCGATAGAATCGACTTTGAACGTATGTATATATCTTTTCGTGCTCATAACAAGCTGACCCAAAATCGATGACCTTAATATCGTAAAGATGGTTGCTTGGATTGAAATCCGGATCGATAAATGATCGGGGGAGACCGGTCGAAGAGGGTGGAACAATATCGCATTTTTTGGGTTGCAAAAATGATGGGTCGCACAGTAAGATATTCTGCTCAAATAAGAATCAGGCCGATTGAAGAAGAATAGAATACCTCCGGTTTCATATCGCAATGCACGGTTTTGATTTTGCATAAAAGCCTCAAGCACTCCAAAATTTGCGAAGAAAACACTTTAAGAACGCCCATATGAATTCCGCGGAAACCCCCCGATTTTACCCATTCGTACAAGTTAATACCCAGTAATTCGAACACGATACAAAGATGACCACGGAAGTAGAAACTGTCCAACATATGAACCAAGTTGTGTGTATTGTCGGCATCCTTTATGCGAAACATGTTCAGATATAAAACGAGAAAAGTATTACCTCTTTTCGCAACCGATCAAGAACTTTCACTTCCACCATTCCTTGCTTTTCAAAGCGCTTCTTGTTTCTAATGATTTTAACGGCAACAATTGATTTTGTTTTGTGGTCATAGCATTTAATCGCCTGGCCGAATGATCCTTTTCCAAGAATTGATATGCATTCATAGCGGTATCCTATATGATCGTGACTTGTGACGTAATAGTCCCCCCGGGAATCATCATACCCTGATTCGAAAAAAAAATAAGGGATAGCTCGCAGAAGCAGCGATAGTCCTCACCACTGTTAAAAATTCCAGTCAAGTCTTCCTTTGTCAAGGATTCCTGGGGTGCACCGACAGCACCGGTTTTTCGCCTTGCTGATCCAACCTTGTCTACGCCCATTGCCCCAGCAAACCAAACATGAGGGTACTGGTAAACCTCGTGTAACTCATATGGTGTCAGCAAATCTCGATAGTATTGCACAGTAGTTTCAGGAGAAAGAGGTAGCTTCAAATTCGGTTGTGGGGATACTGGCTGTGGAGGAGGTGTCACCGATGATTTCATCTGTGTCGAAGGCAACGGTTGCTGCTGTACTTGTGCTTGAAGAGGCGATGACGAGGGAAACAGACTCACTGGGCTGTCACTTACAGCCGGTTGCGTGGGCCTATAGTTTGGGTTAAGCATTTGTTGCTGCATATTATAGAAGTGGTTTGGCGCAGGTGTTGGAAGAGCGTTCGAGTTGGTAAGAGACCGTGGATTCATGGATATCGACAGACGGTGCGATTGCATTGTCGTCTGCGGTGGAGGCTGCGGTTGTAAGGTGACGCTAGCAGAAAATGCACTCGATCCTGGACCGGCCGCAGTGGCTGGGATTTGGATAGCGACAGATCGTCTAACGCTGGCTGTTGCTGCGCTAGATATACCAACGGTTGAAGCGCGGTGGCCAATTGAGATATTTTTTGTGGGTACTTCGATTGCAGTGGCGAGCTTAGACGCATCTAATGGTGCCACCGCAGCCGAAGCTGGACCTTTAGAAGGTGACGACCGCATCGAATGCATGTATGATGTGGTAGTTGAATTCTTCAAGATGTTGCCTCCAACGGACAGGCGCCGCGACACAGGCCTGTCAGGAGCAGGAAGATAAAGTGAGATTGAAACAGTCAAGCCGAAGGATCGGCAACTACGTACTCAGCGAATTTGTCCTGCGAGTGAATAGCAGGTATGATCTGCGCCAGCGAAGGGGGGACAGCCGACAATGGATCGTTCGAGGTTTCGGCTCGGAGACTATTGCTGGAGCCGGTATTCGGTGCAATCTTCACATACGATGGAATGGAAGTCGAAGAGACGGTCGGGGTCACTCGTGGCATGGGCAGCGAGTCGTCTGGAGGAATAACGGCGCCGCTGGCAGAAACATGGGCGCTTGAGCGACTCTGCCTGTTTCGAGACCGGTTGCGCGCGACAGAGGCAGTTTCCACGGGAGTCGCAGCGGCCGACCGCGCCGGGGCTGGTGCGGGCAGATCCATCGCGGGCACAGGTGGCGGGTCGCGGTGGCTAAGGATGGCGCTGTCTGCGACACCGGCCGTTTAAACGCAATTTGACGCCAATTTGCGACACGTTCCTTCACTGGCACGGACGCGCCAACATGCGGACACGGCCCTCGCGCATGCGTCCATGCATCCGCGCTTTATTTGCTGCCGTCACCGGAATTGTTCAGCTGCGGGAGTCCGCCAGCCCCGTCTTCCCCCGCAACTCCTCCTCCGCCCCGTGCCCGACGCGCGCGCATCCTTCGATCCAACCACCACCGGCAGATTCGAGGCACCCAAGGCATCGGCGTCATACTCTCCAATCGGTGGTTCACAACCAATCCTGTTTCCGAATCAAACGTATAAACAAACACTCCTTCGTACACTGTCGGTTGTGGTGCAGATAGTGGCGACATCATCTTGGCATACAACAGCT
Source organism: Entophlyctis luteolus (assembly GCA_027604725.1). NCBI lineage: Eukaryota > Fungi > Chytridiomycota > Chytridiomycetes > Chytridiales > Chytriomycetaceae > Entophlyctis > Entophlyctis luteolus. The sequence continues at coordinate 23,509 of JADHYT010000189.1, forward strand.
TGTGCCGCGGCGTTCCTGTAAACAATCATGAATAAAGTGTTTTCAAATGTGAAACTGAAATCTTACCTTCGAACAGCCACCTTACCACTAGTCGCGTCGATTCATCTTCTTTCCCATCCCTCGAATCTTCTGCTGGTTTCCCTGCTCCTTCTGCTTCTCGCCTTCGCCAAACTTCCCCAGATCCGTCTTTGTAGTCTGAATCGAGATCGGTGCCGCGCGCCGGTCCTCGTACACTCTTGCACCGCACAACTTCAATTCCAGCCTCGTCATAAGCGCAAATAACCATGAGCCTCAAAACTGCAACAAAAATCCCATAGGCCAATCTTCCTCGTACGAACGGTAGGTGCATTTTCTCCTCGTCTGGCTCAGTCACCCCGCTCGCATCTGGAATCAGGCCAACACGTCCACTGAGCAGAAAACCGCGTGGGTGGAACGGTGCGCTGACCGTCATAGCCTTCTCGTGATAAATCGACCAATCCGTTAACCCCTTTACGCCTCGCGCAGACAGACTGAAGAATGCACCGCCATCAGAAAGATCATTATTGATAACTTCTGTCGCCCGCCCGATTTGTGCCCAGTTGGTGTTCATGCGCACGTGTAGAGCTGCCGAAGCAGCAGGAAAAGTTCCTGCTGTTTTGAACTTTTCAAACCCTCGGATATTTGGTGCATGGAAGGTAATGGGAAATGCAGGAGGTCGCGCAGGTACGAGGATCGGTGGTATCAGACATCGGGGGTGCATCTCGATGATTTTCGCCTCAAAACGTCCATGCTGTTGATGACTCCGAATTCATACAACCAGTCCTTTTAGTCGACCGTTAATCATGTCAATCGCCTCCTGGACCATTCTGTCAAACAGCTGACGACATCATCAATTAGCCTCACGACCTGGCCGGCACTCCACACCCCTGCCTCCAAACGCCGTCCGCGGATCTCCTCATCAAAATTCGCACCTATTTAGCGCTCAAGCTCATGTACTTTCAGCGATGCACTGTTCTTAAACAGTCTCACAGTGTTACGAAATGGTTGGAAAAGATCGTGGATTGATGTTTCATTTTTTTCTGATAAGTAACTGAAGCTCGCAGGGTTTCACACCTCTTTAGCAAGAAGCCGCGTCCCCTAAGCAAGTCAAATAAAAGAAGTAACAAATCATGTTCAACCTTCGGCGCCCAAAACTAGTGCCGCTGCAGTAGTGCATATAAGACAGCTTATGACCGTTTTTTATTAGGGAGAAAGCTGGGATAATGCCGTAAGTATTCCCTGATTGCGATGGTGCAGAATCACTTTCCCCAGCAGGTTTGATTGAATCTTCTTCCCTAGTAATTATATAAGGAAGATCTCGTGACTCAAGGTATAATTTAATCTAATCTCTGCAGTTACATCAAACACAGGCAAGCCTTTGTAGACTTCGTCAGTTTTGGATATTTTGGAACGCTGTAACTTACAAGGCCGCCTGCGTTCGATACAGCCGCAGCTGCAATTGTTCGTCCGAGCAAACAAGTAGAAGCACCGACATTATTATACAAAAGAACGAAGCTATTTCAGCAGTTCCGACCCATTGCATTCCTGTTGGGGTTCGAGATTAGCGGTTGGTCGATAGCGCGACACTAACCCCCGCTGAACAAATAAGTGCGGGTAAACCCTGTTTGATGGGGTGCTTTATGCCAACTGCGTCGGTGAGCTTTTTTCCGACCAAACGGCCGGGTTTCGATATATCTCGGAAGGTTTCCTCCACTTGCTATATTGTACCTTGTGCAGGGGCATCGTTGATATACTGCATAATTCAAGCCTTTCTTTTTCCATGACGTGGTGGATACTATTTTTTGGATTAAGATAGCCCAAGGAATCAATGCCAGTGCTGACGCCATTCGAACGTCGGTTGGCAAGAAGACGGCGGTTGATGTCAAATGCGCCAAATTTGTCTTCGAGCAGATTCGATCCGTTGAATCATGGACGCCCGCCCGCGGCCGCGGCGCCTGCCCGCGCTGCTGATGGCCGCCGTCGGATGCTGCGCGATGCTCGGTGCGTGCGTTCGCGCGATCCTGCGCTTGCTCCGGTTCGATCCCCGCTGATCCCCGACTACAGCCACAATCTACCTGCACGTTCCCGCGTCGCCCGCGCCGGCCGTCGTCGTCCGGCGCCGCCTCGCATTCCCGTTCCGACTGCGCTCACCGCCGCTACCAGCGTCTGCCAATCCCGACGACTACAACAGTGACGTCGCCGTGCTGCTCGTGCGTCCGAGTCCCCCGCACTCCCTGCATGTTGTCTGCGTCACCCAGCGACCGCCATCCCTGCGCTCGGGCTCGAACTCCCCGGCTTCAGAGCCCCCATACCCCATTGCCCAGTTCTACGACCTCGATTCGTTGAATCTTCTCTCTACCAGCACCAATATATCTGATGCTGTCGCTCTACGATACAGGGGCGCGGAACGTATCCCTGGCGAGTTGCAAGTGACTGCTATTTCGAAGTTTGCTAGGCCAGATCCCTCTGTCGCATTTCTTTATTACCTGACGAAAGACGAAGGTTACTCCTTCCACGTTAAAGTTGTCGAAATTGCGGAATCGTCGAACAGCACTTACTCGCCAATTTATGAGACTGTGGGAGCTTATGGGCAAGCTGACAGTCCTGCGAATGGAAAATGTTTGTCATCCGAATCAAAATGCTCTGATGGAGGTGGCTTTTATGGCGGATGCATCAACTTTGTCACGTCGAACGATAACGGTTGCATTCATGAAGGGCCGCCGGTGAACGTTCTGCAATATTCTTTGCCTGGAAACATGTGGATAAATCGTTTCATATATACATTCAACAAGCGCTTGCTGTATGCCCGTCAACTCGAAACAAGCTCATTTCGATTAATATCCACCGACGACGAGTCATCCATGACTGAACATAAAATCAACGCTGAAACTGGTGTCGTGTTTAAAAGTCTCCAGTCCAACGGTGGTCCTATAGTCGACAAGTCAATTTTGGGGAAATCACTGATGCTCGTGGAGCTGCATGCTGAGTAAGTTTGTCTGAAGTCATTCACTTGAACGAACCGACTCCAGGGGTGAAGGACAAGCTGTGCTAGACATCCGATACAAGGCAACCAAGAACGACGATGCGTTCTGGTTCTATGTTTTCTTGAACCACAGGCCTTCGCCATCGTCGCCATGGACTCAAACCAGGCTGATTCGTTCTCTCGAAAGTCTGCGACAGTTTGACGAAATTTCTTTTCGCTCTGAAGATTTTTACTTCGTAACGAATCCGGTAGTCGCAGTTTCTCAAACGGGAAAATGTGCTGTATTTATGTACAAAGGAGTTTTGCATGTGTTGGACTTCGTTGGTTCGCCGAACCTGTTGGACGAAGCTCCTCATGGATTCACGCTGATGAAATCTCGGTTGATCAACACATTGCAGAGCGACATTCGAATGCGGGGCGCTGTTATTCACGACGACGGATTGTTCATGGCAATGGTGACCGATGTACGTTATCCTGTCTTTGTATTCTTGTGCATTTAGACACTTCAACCACTTTGGTTATCAGGCAGACAACATCATCACTTTGCGCAGAGAATACTTGTTTCGAGAAAAGGTTGCGAGTTCCGGGCTTTCAGACCCAAGTGCATCCAATGTATTTCTTGTGCCCTATGAAGTCAACTTTGTCTTTGATGCACTGCTACAGCAACAACAGCCCGCAAACCAAAATCTGCCCAAATCTCCCGCGACCATGAAAGAAAACATTGAGCGATGTGGTTGGAGTGTCGAGAAAATTTGGAGTCCCGAAATCTTCAACGATCCCACGATTCTGGACACATCGATTGTGTCGGTAGCGTTTATTCCTCCAGCCAATACCGAGCACAGCGGAGGCGGTAGCAGCGCCTCTGTTAGCCCTCAGCTGGCCATACTTTGGAAAAACGATCTTTTATTGATACTGGATCTTGACAGCGATCAAACAAGCTCATTTGTCGCTACGTTTCTCATACGCAAATGGCCCATGTTCGCGGCGATGACGGTCGTAGTGGCGTTTTTTGTCATCAACGAAATGCGGTTCTGGGCCCGAGATGCAGTGCTGCGCCAGACTTTGCTGAACCCGCGGCCGTGGACTCCAGTCGCCGCCAATTTTGCTCATGCACCACAGTCCGCAACGGCTAGAAGCACAACTGAAACAGTTACGACTGAAACGAACGTGTCGCAATCGAGCGACGTCTCGCAAGCGACTACAACGCAAACAACGTCTACAACCACTGTGAGAACTACGGTGACTGTCATTGAATCCGCTGATTCAATATAGCTCTGAAGCTGGTGTGGCAACCTGACGAAAAAACAAAGAATAAATCACTTTAATCCCCGACATCGCGATCGCGCGGAAAATATTCCTGATCTTTTCCAAATCGGCCTCAACCTACTGCGGCGTCTAATAAAATATTTTGATTCAGAACGTTGGAATGTTACTTACTTGCGATAAAGACAGAGCTGTGCCGAATCCGCCGCCATATCAGTAGCAGCAGCAAAGGCGATCTGTGATGAGAGTGGGCTTGTCTTTCCTGTCAGTGCTTGAACCAAGCCTTGGCTTCGGATGACCAGATTAATACCAACAAAACTCAAATGCCTGCCCAATCTAGTGTTCCCACTAAGTGCGGACAGTTTGGACGCTGCCAAAGACAACGCGTGAGTTTTCATCCGCTCTCAACTCGCTGTTTCCAAAATGCGCATAATTTCGCAACCGACGAATTGTCAGCAGACATCAAACGCTGATTAATAATCTATTTGTCAAACACTCGATGGCGAGGTAATTTCAAAACAATTCGTCTCAATGTAACTCGATTTATTCGTTTCTGATGATTTTGGGCAACGAACATGGCATCAGAATATTGGAAGGAAGTTTCCTGCAATTATTATGGGAATGCTGTAACGGTCTCGCCTGATTGTGAAGCTAAAACAACAGCTCACGCCCTCGCGCTGCGTGCGAGCCGCCGCTGATTCCCGGTCTTCGTCTGGTTTTTTCAGAATGCAACTGGTCAGAATCGCCTTTTGACCAGCGTCGAATGCAATATTTCCGTATTTTTCCCAATAGTTGACGGCACTCTCTTCGCTCATAAGCTCATAAATGCTCAGTTTTCCATCTTTAAGCAGTTCCATCGGAAGACCTATCAACTGCGCAAACTCCTTATTGCATTTCCAGATTTCGCCAGTACGCCGCCATAGGCACGAAGGTATCCCCATACTCGAGAATACGCGATCATACTCAAGGAGCATACGTTCAAACGCTTCCTCAACAAGAACCAAGTCCATGTCAGTCAACCGCTGCGCAACCCACCGAAAGCGCGGCCTGAAGAGGCCCATCACGTTCAGGATCCTGCTGCGGCTCGCCGGAGACATATGAGTTTCCATCCAAGCATTAAGCTTTTTGTATGAGTTGATGTAGTTGTACGGCTTCAACAGGCCTGCTTCAAACTTGGCGCTAATGACCTGGTTCAAACGGTCTTCGTTTGTGCCGATAGTTGCCGGATCCGCCGCAGCTAGGACGAATCGTTCAGTAGAGGATAGAGATTGCTCTGTTTCTGGGGGCAAAACACTTGTGTCCTGCGCAACAGAAGCATGATCTCTGCCTGGTGCAATGACGGGATTGAAAAGGTTTCCAGGAGACGGAGTAATATTCAAGTTGGTATGCGCGGCAACGGGTGATTCGAGTGACGCAAGAAAATTGGAAATGATGGCCAGCTCATTTCCCGTTTGGCCTCCTTGGAAAAGGTTCGGGAAGACACTTTCCGACGACTGTTGAGGCAGCGCGGCATCAAGGGTGAACTGTGGCTGGACAAAGTTCAACGACGGCGTCGAGTACAGTGCCGGAGGTGCTGCTACTGTTTGCAGGGAAGACTGGCCTTGATCCTGGTCCTGGATTTGCTTCGTACTTGGCACATCTTTCGAAGGCGCGTCATTAGTACAAAGGTGTTCAATTTTGCGACGGATGCATCTTTGACAGGGACGCCCGTCATCTTTTTTTTTTTTTTTTTTTTTCGTTCTTTTGATCAGACGGGTTCACGACGGAGCAACGAAACATACCACAAGTCATATGACTGCGCCGGCAGTACAAACATGCCTGGGAAACTTTCTTGCGTTTGAGCTTTTGGGACGGATTTCTGCTGGGGGCAACGGTCGCATGAGACGGCTGCGATAAGTCGTCGGGGTCGGTCCGTTCTTCCATGGACGGGGATGCGGAGGGGCGAGCGGGAGCGGGCGGGCGAGGGCAATGTCCGAGCGATGTCCGATGGCGGCCGGGGAGGCACGGGGCGGACGACGGCGGGATCTCCGAGTCCCGGAACGAGTGAGTGATGTTTCCGCGAGTTTGAAACAAATTTGCGCAGTGGCGCAATGGTCGGAGAGTGAGTGGCGAAATGCTCTTCACAGTTCACGCCGGCACGACGGGCACTTGCGCGACACGCGCAGCCACTCGCCCAGACACGTCCTGTGGTACGCGTGCGCGCACTGCGGGAACTCCGCCACCACGTCGCCTGCACCGAAGTCCGCAAGGCAGATCGGGCAGCACTCCTTGCTCCCCGCGCTCAACGCTTCCCCCTTGGTGCCAACAATCCGCACCGATATCTGCGCGATTTCAGCCTCGCTCGCGTTGTTCAGCGAGTGCATGTCCGACTGTCCCGTTGCGGCTAAAAGCGATTCAATAATTTCCATCGTGCTTTCCTCTCCAAATTCGGCGCCTTCATCAGGCAACATCCCAAGCATCTCACTCAAGCTTGAAGAAACTGTGCTTTGATTCTCCTCATTGATGCCACTACGATCCTCTGAATTGCCCTCCCCGAATCGTCTGACCAATTCCAAATCAAATCCAGCAACACCTTCATTGTATCTTCGAAGCAATCTTTGGACAGGTGTTTCATCGTCCAATGTGTACAGAAAATCGTTTGTTGAAATTGTGGGCGGGCGGTGGTTGCGTGATCTTCGACCGAAGACCGTCTCATACCACAATTCTCCCTCAAGATCACGCGTCTCATCAGACAGGCTGTCTGACAACGAAGGAGATTCTGACGTCAAATCTTCCACTGAAGAAGCCCGCAAGCGTTCCAGCAAAGAGTCGACGTCACCCCTAGCACTACTTTGCGGCCGGCTCTGTCTCCACAAACTAACACCACGAACTTCCTGCACAGGCTGGCATTCAACCAGTGGGTGTGCTGGAGATGTAGCTGCAGATATAGATATGTGGGCAGTTGAGTTTTGCACCGTCTGATTCTGCGCAGCAAAGTAAGATTCCGACGCGGATCCATACCGAAATGGGTTGTATCGATTGTTGTTTTCCGTGTGGCCAACTGGTCCATCTTGACAAACAGAAGCGCTTGTGCCTGCGCTGATTCCAAAGCCAGTTCCGCGCGTGGCTGATCCATTGCGAATTATTGGTGGTTTTGACGAGGATGGAGGGGCGGATATTCGGGCCGACTTTTCCTGATTTTCCGCGTCCATGAAAGGTTCCACGCCAGGGCACGCCCGATCGGGATTCCAAGTGTCAGGAAGCCCGTCGTGTTGTCTGTGAACTCTCGAAAACCTAGAGCTTGATATTGGCGACAAGATTGGCGGCCGCCGTGGCGCAGATTTCTTGGACGTACTCGTTGAGATTGGCGTGACAGCTGCCGATCTAATAAGCTCAGACAACGATTCGGTTGAGGTGCGTGCGCCAGCTCGTCGCGGCGCGGATTGCGAAGTCTGATGCGGAAGCACGGTGGCGTGAGCTGTATTTTCCGGGTCGGCGTGCGAGACGCGGTGCGGGTTGGGTATCGCAAGCTGCGTCTCAAGGTGGCGCGCCTCTGGCGTGGTAATGGCAAGATGCTGGTGACGCGACGAAACAATTGCAAAGGCCAGTTACCCGCCATGAGCCGCGCCACACGCGACCGTGCTGTCTCAAGAAGGACTTCCAAGTCAGGTTTGGATGTCATTGTTGCGTGCCCCTTTTTGGTTCTCAACTGCACAATCTGTCCAAAATTGAGACAAGCGATGGAAGCAGTACCATCTTCAGCACAGATAAGGCCATGCGCTGGCTTCTCTGTGTTTGCTTTGCTGCCTTCAAACCCTTCAAGTGGGTACAGCATCGAACTGCTGCACGCAATCTGACATCTCTGACACGAGAGTTCAAGCAAAGCAAAGGTCCGTGATTCCCGGGAAAGACTCTTCCGCTTGTTAGTAGCTGCGAAAGTACCTTTACTTTAGTTGAGAGTTTGTGATCTTGTGATCAAGAGGCTGTAGTTGAGTGAAGTGCTCCAAATGCGTTCATACTGGCTGCAACACTCGCGGTTTCAATTTTAGTGATATATCTGGAGTAATTAATTTATCAAATAAACTTTTCTCAGTTGTTTTCCTAGACGTGCAAGAAAATTTCCATTTAATCTATAGCAACTACTTACAATGAAGCTCGAAAACAGCATATGTGCCCAAACCTTCAGCAAACATTAGGATACCGAACTGTACAAGATAGTTGATAAAGTAAATTCGGTAGTCTAACCCACAACCTTCGGGACAATGCTAACTGAGCCGGAGCAAATTCAGTCTGCAAACATTTGGTATGCTTTCTATGATCCCCCCAAATCACAAAATAAGAGCGGATTGTCAGCGATACCACGCTCTGGGCAACTCACGCCGGAAATTTGGCACATGTGTGAGAAGTCTGTGTTAGTCGAAGGTGTACGGTAACCACAGCGCCGCTTTAAAAAGATGCAAGCATCTCGGGTTCCAAGCACGGACAAGACTTATTCGCAAGTCAATTCAATTCTTTTCAAACACAGACCTCGTCAAACATCAAATCAATCGGAATGTGTGTCTTCCCTCAGGAACAACAGAGCGCGCTCAAGCACAGTATCCACAGCCTTGAGCACTCGGTTGCGCAAACTTTCCAGCAAGCCGTCGCCTTGCTCTGCGAATTTCAGAAGGGCATTTGCGACTTCCGGATCAACGAATGATAACTTTGGAGCGAAGGAAATCCAATTTGAGCGAGCTCCGTCTCGTTCATCGCCGGCTGCACGCTCTAAGTCAACGGGATCAAATATTTCGAGACAAAGTCGCGCAACGCATGCATTCGCAAGTGAAAAATAGAGTGCTGGTCCAATAAATGGGATCCAAAGTAAAACAAACAGTGGAACAGTGAAACCAGAAATCGTTGCGTCGTGTTTTTCCAACCATTCAATTTTTTGAGCCTTGGTCATCTTGCTACGGCTCAAGTAGGGCTCGACAAGCTCTCGACCCAGCGCTCGTAGCTCCATAAGCAAACGAAAAACTGGCCCGCGCAAGAACTTTGCCATTCGTGGAGAGGCGAAATATACAACGGCAAGAGAAATCGCAAACAGCTTATTGACTTTTTCACCAACGTAAATGATTGTAGCCACAGGCCAAGCTAATATTCCGACCAGCGGCAGCCGACTCAAAATCCAAATGAGGACGAAAATTTTGAATCGGTTCCAAGACCGTAACGCGAATGCGGATAAATCTTGCAACCATTTCCACTTGTTGGTGTTTTGACCGTTGCTCTGACGGTTTTGGGAGTCGCTGTCGAACATAGCCTCAATCTTGCGAACTTCTTTAGATGCTCGCAAGCGAAAGTTCGGGTTTTCGATCTGGCCCAAATACGAGCGCAGGGCTTCGACAAACATGCGATCCATGGGAGCCGGATAAATGTACCGTGCGCAATACAACCATGCCTCAGGAACCGCACTGATCAGTACCCAAAACATGCCCCCTGTGTATTCCAACACGGCATCCGCCGCTGCGCGTGACCAGGAGTCCCGGGCGGTGACGGCACGCAAAATGCGAGACAGAACCCGAAGAGGAAACATAGCACCAGTTGCGAGAATGTGGGCAACAGCAAGAATGACGCAAAGAGTAATGGCCACGCGAAAGAGAGTGCGTCGAACGGTCCCTGACTTGATGGCGCGGACGGTACCGTCAAGCACGAGTAGCACGCCGTATGCAAACGACGCGATGACACGCGGATTGTGCTGAGTCTGGCGGCGGACGATGGCGCCGCGCAAGGATGCGATCTCGGTGCGGAGCCGGGCCCACATAAAAATGTTGCACTTGGCAGAATGAATCTGCCGCGTATGGAACTGATGATCGGTATGAACTTGGCCTGTATCCCGGAACACTCTGGAATTTCTTTGAATTGTCATGCTTAAAAGAAACTAGGTAGTTCTTCCAGGAACTACTCGGAACGTGATAACGATTCCACGCGTACCATTAACCCTCCCAACATATCATGAATGTATCAATTTCAGTGGTAAGTGCAACCTGCAACTTGGCAGAAACAAATAACGTTGCAAGAATCAAAAATGGCAGGAATTCCCATAAACCCTGTGTACTCAGCTATTCTTGCCCTGATAATCTCGACGGCCCTGGTTGCATACCTTTTGAGAAAGCCTTCCAGTAGGCAGATACCAGGACCAAGGGGCTATCCAATTGTCGGCGTTCTTCTCGACATTCTCCACTACACCAAAAATCGCAAAGGCCACTTGTTCTACGATGACCTTACGGAGCGCTTCGGACGCATAGTCAAATTCAAAGTTCCTGGCATGTATGGACATTGGATCGTGACCCCATTTTACTGATAGTTTCCAGGCGTATCGTCTTAACGAGCGATCCCACTCTTATTCATCGAATGCTTTCCGAGCCTACGAATAGTGCCCGTGATGCTTTTCTCGAAGTCGCCAGTGGGGGTATCGTGGATAATGCTTTATTTACCATGGGCACGCACGATAAGTGGAAGAAACATAGGAAACTAGTGCAACCAGCTTTCTCGCCGGCGCAACTGCGTCGTGCCGCCGAAATTACTCACCAGAAAATTAAAGGTCTGGTTCAGCGTTGGAAGACTGCTGCAGAGCATTCGCACAATGGATACATCGTTCGCGACGTGTACTTGATGATGACATCTGTAACGCTGGACATAATGTTTGCAAGTTTTTGCTTCTGTGATTGCTGAATTGTTCTATTTGCTGTAGTGGTCAAGTGGCATTCTCATATGATTTCGAGGCCGTCGAAAGTTGCGAGGACGAGAAACGTTCGGACAAACATGAACCGCTGATGGACGTGATGAACATTCTGAGCCGGGTAAATCTGAGGTTTCTTCCAGAGGGTTACTGACGGAACACAAGAGACTTGACGTACCGCCAATTCTTTGGAGGTTCTACAAACTTTCTAGCGATTCGCCAAGAATTCAAAAAGTTCAAAAGTACCTGCCAGAGTTGTTTGAAGCCATCACTTCCGCGAAAAAGGAAAAAACGAATAACGAAAACCATCAAAATTTGCTCGACCTGCTTTTGGAAGCGAATTCTGCCAACTCCGAAAAATTTAGCAACGAAGAGGTTTTTGGGGAAACAATTGGCTTTTTGATGGCCGGCCATGAGTAAGTCACACGATTATAGAGCAGATTTTCACTGCTTCATTCACAGTACTACTGCGAACACAATTTCGTTTGCGTTGTATGAGATTGCCAGACACCCTGAAGTTCAAAAGAAACTCAAATCAGAAATCAACGGCAGCATTGGCCCGTCCTCTGAAAATAAGTCGATTGAATCTGTGGAAAAATTCCAGTGCGTTTTTCTGTTGTATCTTTTTCTCCAATCGATGACAACTTCAAAATGCAAGGTACTTGGACTGTGTTGTCAAAGAATCTCAGAGGCTTCATTCCGTTGTACCTGTCGTCGCTCGACACACATTGAACGCGGTGTACCACGATGGCTATGTCATTCCAGCTGATGTACGTAACCACGATCAATGAAGTGCTAACTCAACCTTGCTAGACCATTTTATTTCTTTCTTTAAGGGGAGTACATAGAAATCCAGAGGTGTGGTCCAATCCTCTAGAGTTTGTGCCAGAAAGATGGCTTGATCGTGAGTCCATCCTGCCCAATTCATTTCTCCCCTTTGGCGACGGGCAGCACAATTGCATTGGAAAGAAAATGGCTGTGATTGAAATCAAGGTGACTGCATATATCAGAAATTTCAGTGCAGTGAATGTTGTCTATTCAGATAATTCTTTTGACCATTCTGCAACACTTCAGTGTCGAGGTTGTTGCCGGAGAGACAGCAGACTTTTGTTTGTCGATCACATACGGGCTGAAGTCAGGATTGAAGTTGCGACTGCGGGCTGATTTGGAAGATTGAAATCGGAAATCCCAAAAAATATTCACAGGGTTTTAAACAATTTTTGCTTTTGATCTTTCGGCTCAAAGCATGATATCGTGCCAACTCCAAAAATACAGGCGCACGTAGCATGCTAAGCTTAGCATTCCCGTTGAATTTTCTTTCGGTTACCGACGCTATGCGCACAGAAAACAACCACTTGAGCTTGCTGAAAGAAGCCGGTATAACAAAGTATTCTGGTCCTCAATCACGGTGCAATTTCAATGATGTATTCTTGCGCAAACGCTAGTTTGTTGGTACTGAATGTGTTAGGCTATCGATTTGCATCCAACAGGAGGTTTCGGGAGTTCCAATGACAGAAAAAGCAAAGATCCCAGTTTTGCGATTCTTGTTTCAGACTTCTCTGTCAAATGGCGGCATCGGCGTCTGGTGCGACCCTGTGGACGGACGGCGATGGCGGCGCATCCACCACCTCGTACTACGACATACTGGGAGTGTCGCGCGATGCCTCGCCCGATGACATTCGCCGCGCATACCGGCGAGCGGCTTGTAATGCTTTCATTCCACTCACGAAATCTGACTGTTTTGGTGTTTGCTGGCAGTACGGTGTCATCCTGACAAGCGCGGTAACGATCCTGCAGCTGCTGAGGAGTTTCAGCGTATAGGGAAAGCCTACGAAGTCCTGTGTATGTGTTCGTTTATCTCAAGATGTCGAATCTCACTGCAGATATAGCTGATGTAAAGAAGCGTGAGGTATACGACAAATACGGTCAAAACGGTGTGGAGATGATGGATAAGATGCCGTTTCTTGATGTCTCGATGATCCTGGCTATGAAGAACTTGTTCGCTGTCATCTCGTTGGGAATCGCCGTGCTGCTACTTTTCCCCATCTTTGTGTCACTTAAGGTGGACGGCCGAGTATCATGGTCGTGGCCTGCTGTGTTTAGTCCATCCTACGTCGTGCTGGGTACAATTTTGATCGCTGTTGCAGCTTCTCCGTTGTCGAAAGCCGCAGATCCAGATAGCGACGATCCACCCGAGCCGCTATCCCAGCAGCTTTTCAGCAAAGTCATTAATACTACCTACGTTTTGCTGCTTATCGCATTTGATGTCATTGTGCCTTTGAAGTTGGAAGGAACTGTCACTGCAAACTGGGGCGCAGTTTTTTCTCCTTGGTTTCTGCTTGAATGCAACCACATATCATCTTTATTTGGTTCCATTAGAACTGTAATCAAAGAAGGAGTACCCGAAGACCCTGCAGTTGATGAAGAAAATGACGACAGCAGCTCTCCCAAGCGTCCGTTGAAGACCATCGAAATAGTAACTGTTATTTACTCTGCATTGAACTTCCCGATCCTTCGAATTATTCAAGAAATCTTGCTTGTGTACAAGCTGGACAACCAGGGGTCGATTTCATGGCCGTAAGTTTTTTCACTTCGCCGCATTTTGGGATAATAACGCAGTACAAATCAACAGCGCGACTTTCACCCCGCTGTACATCCTCATTGTATTGAATCTCTTGTCGATAACTGCATCATTCTTCCTGCAAACTATGCCTCACCTAACGAGCGAGCAGGAGAAGCGAAGCGGGACGGTCATGTTTGTCTTCACATTCGTCATTGTGGCGGCTGTATCGGGCGTGTTTACGTATCTTCTCGTGCGGCGCATCGATGGAGGGGACGGGTGGCCTCCGGCCGCTGTGGTTCTTATTCCGGTTTTTTTTGTGCTTGCTGTTGCGCTGTGTTGCTGCGGCTGCGTACTGCCATGCGTACTGACGCTGGGCCTGCGCGCGCAAATGGAGGAAATGCAAGATTTGGGAGATACCAACGGTGGTGCTGGTGCTAGCAGCACTGGTGCTGCAGTTATTCCGGTTGGGCGGCGGATCGAAGCATCAGCTTGACACTAGGTTACTCATCCCTTAGGCAAATTTCATTTTGTGCCTCGAGTGCTTGCCTCGTGCTCTATTGTTCTCTATGAACTGCAACAACTGGGCTTATTCGCTCGCAAAAAGTAAAATTCTTAAAACTTTCTTTTGCAATATCACTGCAAAATACAAAAAAATCCCAGAATGAAAGCCACTCAAATCGAAGAAAAAAAAATGTAGCCTATTTCTGGTTCTCCGGACGCAACGATCTCACAGTGACACCTGCGCGCCACATTTCGCTCTCACGAATCTCCTTCAATTCAGCTTCAAACCTTTCGCGGTAGTCGGCGCGGCCGTTCTCCGTAATGGATCTCTGAGATTCGGTACCGTTGGCAACAGATTCGTACAGACGCTGGAACACAGGCTTCGAGCATTTGTAGAACTCCGGAGCCCAGTCGAGGGCACCACGGCGAGCCGTCGTGCTGCAGTTGGCATACATCCAGTCCATTCCCTTGGCCCCAATAAGAGGGTACAGAGACTGAGTGGCTTCTTCGACAGTTTCATTGAATGCCTCTGAAGGAGAGTGACCAGCGGCGCGAAGGACTTCGTATTGGGCTTGGAAAAATCCTTGAATTGCACCCATCAACACTCCACGCTCTCCAGTGAGGTCAGAGTACACCTCCTTCTCGCTAAACGCCGCGGCGACAATGAAGGGTTAGAGAGAGGAACACAACTTGAATGATGGTACTCACAAAGTAGTCTCGTACAGGTAGCCGGAGCCAATGGCCACGCCCATGCCGAAAGCCCGCTCTCTGGCCTTACCAGAGACGTCCTGGTAAATAGCAACGGAGGAGTTGATGCCGCGGCCCTCGAGGAAAAGAGAGCGGACGGTGTATCCGGAACCTGACGAAAGGAGGGTTCAATTCAAAAAAAGCAAACAGAAAAAAGGGAGCAGGCGCACCTTTGGGAGCAGCCAGAATCACATCCACATCTTTGGGCGGGACAATGCCTGTCTGGTGATGGAAAACTACGCCAAACCCATGCGAGAAGAACAGGGTTTTGCCCTTGGTGACGTAAGGCGCGATCAGCGGCCACGCATCTTTCTGTCCAGCATCCGAAAGGAGGAATGAGATAACCGTGCCCTTTTCGGCAGCAGCCTCCATCGAGAACAGAGTTTTGCCGGGCACCCAGCCGTCTGCAATCGCTTGCTTCCACGATGCCCCGTTCTCGCGTACACCAACGATCACATTCAGTCCATTGTCGCGCATGTTGAGCGACTGCGCCATGCCCTGTGTGCCATACCCTAGAACAGCCATAGTGTCGTTCTTGAAAAGCTGTGCAAGCTTCTCGCGCGGGAAATCACTGCGCTCCCAGACAGTCTCGGAAGTTCCAGCAAAATCGAGAGTCTTGACACCTCGGACCTGGACGAGTCGGGCCTGAAGGAGTATCAACATTAGATCAACATGCATTGTCGAGATCAGAGGGGCGCCACGCACGGAGTGCCTCGGGGCAGCGACGACGCCTCGGAATGCAGCGCTGGAGACAGTGGAAACGGCGCGCACGGCGGCGGGCCGGGCAGCACGGGCAGCGGTGACGACGGTTCTGAAGAGCATTGTCGTCGTTTTTCTTTCTTTTTTCCGTGATTTCCGCTGACAGCAATTGAAGGCATGATTCACTGCTTATTAATCCCGCCCGTGCGCGTGAATAACACTCTCATCCCGCCGGCAGCTGCGACGCATCCACGCCCGTGCTCGTATTCTCACCCGCTTCGTCCCCGACATCATCTTCGTAGCCCTGGATCGGGCTGCGCGGCACCGCCATGCATCCTGCCAAACAAGACACGTCAGCTTCATCATCATGAGTTCGCGAAACAAAACCCACCGGAGCGCACAACTTCAATCAACCCATACGGTCTCATCATCGCCACGAAAGACTCCACCTTGTGCGGCGATGCCGTGCTGTAGCACGATGGCGTCGTGGCTTATGTCTTCCACTTTGGCCCCAAATACTTTCGCTAACTCAATCACAGTCTGCCGATGCATTCCCGTTGCAAGAGCTGCCGAAATTCCTCCAATAGGTCCTGACAGTCTATTTTTCGTGTAAAAGTTTTCGAATTCGCTGAGCGACGGTGGAACCGCTTGCACTCTTAGTAACACAAGTTCACGCTGGACAACCGGCGTACCGGTGTAATTTAACACTGCCCATACAGGAACAAGATCCTCCAACAGCCTTTTGGCTTGAGTCAGCGCGGCACTTTCTCCTTTTAGCACAATAGTCATGCGCGAAAGAGCTGCAACTTCGGTTTTGCACAGTACAATCGAGTCAATGTTGAACCCACGAGCCGCAATCACTCCGGAAATATGGGAAAGTACTCCAGTTTCATTTGCAACTAGCAATGTAAGAGCATGACGGTCTGCAATGCCAGTAGGTTTTGCAGGCGTATTGTAAAGAATGTTATCGACTACCTGTGAAGAATTGAAATTTTGGATGAATCGAGTTGATCACAAGTAGATTTCACACATCTTCCACTTCACTAGGAGCAACAGCAGATAACGCGGCCAAAAGATTCAGGCGTTTCTCTCGAGTTCCTTTTACAGCTCGGAGTTTCCGAGCCACAGAGAAGGCGCGGAGGCAGCCGGACCTTCCCGGGTGCAAAAGCCAGGATGATCCGAAGTTCAAAATGACTGTACCGAATGCGCGCACACGCGCACACATGAAACGAACTTTCGCAGTTTCGGCTGGTACTCGAGAAAAGCACTGTGCGGTGCGCAGTGACCACATTTTTGGATTACTTGTCTCCAATTTGATAGTTTCGCTTGAAGCCCAACAAGGCGCTTCATCGTGGCCATCCTCGTCCTCCTCATTGGATTTGGCAACAGTAGCCTGTAATTATGAATTAAAAATCCGGAAAAATGAACGGACTTGTCAATTTCAAGTGCGTTTGACTTCTTTTGATTAAGTTATTTGAAGGTGTGTTCGTTTCTTGGAATCTGTGAGAATTGAGAAAATGGCGTCGCCCAATGCGAACTCACCCGCCGTAAGGCCGCCGTTCCAGGTTCTTTGCGTCGCCGTAGTCTCTAAGAATGTATGATTGGGCTTCTCTTCTGTATCGAAGCCGTCTCACTCATTGCCCTTTCAATCCTATTCTTGGTATGCACCTGGCGCCTGCGCATAGAACAACCCCTTATACATCCGGCAATTCGGCAGTCCCCGGCATAATGCGCTCAAGTTCCATTACTGTTGGTCAGTAGTGTTTCCTTCCGGTTAAGTGAACCGAATACAACTCAAACGAAACTCAAGCCATACGGCATGCGACGTTGTCGAAGAACGCGGTATATTATAATCCTCGGAGAAGTTTGCGAATCGCATTGATCGACTTTGTTTGGTCACACAGTGAGCTTAGGAGGCGCGAAAAACACAGACTTGTATCTGGGTCTTTTATACACTATCGAGGACCTCGCAGTGTAAGTACAAAGTGAAATTGTGTTTGGATTTCCGATGTTTTATAATATTTGCGGGCTGCTACATTAGATACGGATTCATCACAAACACGAAAATTAAATTTTTCGTGATAACGAGCGTGACGGACGCCGCTATCAAGGACGCGGATGTAAAAAGTGTTCGTGAATTTACCTCTGCTGTATTATTTTGTTTTGTTTGATACTGTTATTTGAGCTGATGTCGAGCAGCTCTTCAAGCGCCTGCACAGCCACTACATCGCGCTCGTCATGAATCCATTCTACGCGCTCGATACGGCGCTGCCGCGGATTACAAGTAGGCGGTTCGAAACGGCGGTAGAAGCGCTGGTGGCGCAGTGAAAATATATCTTGTGAGGTGGTGTAGCAATGGAGCTTCCACCAACAACAATGAAAAGCAAAAATGCATCAGCTTATTGGAATGCGAAGAAAGAAAACAAATTCAATCTTCACACGCAGACGTTGATATTTTCTCTTAATGAGCAAACTGATCGCAGTAAATGTCAAAGGCACACAGATGACTGTTGTGCGAAACATCGTCAGAAAGCAACGCACCGGTTGAAAAAACGCCTTCAAATAGTAATCAGCAATTCCTGATTTCCTTAATGAACCTCGCCAGTGTTGTGACCGCAGTTTTCAACTACGGTTAGATTTTGCCGTGACACGAATTACCGTTGCTGTCGAAAATAATTTCAGCTCCTTATATAGTAAGCGTTCCATCTGCAGTGCAATGAACAAGGAAGGGCCTTGACTCGCCAAATTATGCTCGCCTGTTGAACGGACGCGTTCCAGAACTTTCGAACGCTCTGAATCTGAAAATGTGAGTTCGAGTTCACTGGATCGAAAATCCTTTTCGCGCTATGGGTTTTCTGTGGCTTTACCATTATCTAGATTGAATTGAATTTCTAGTGAAGATTTCATCACTGCGTCACGTTCGATTTGGTAAATCCCGTCTGCGCCATTTCCCAAAGAACCGCCACAGTTCTCGTCGTCGTCGCAAAGAAGGCGATGACGGTAGCATCATGTCCTCGGAAAATTCTTCAAACTCTTGAATGCTTTCTTTCGAAGATGTTTGCTTGAGGCGTCATTTCTATGCATCCTCGATCGATACGACTACCATTCGGTATTTTCCGGTGCGAATTCTCATAACCAGCGTGAGAACAAGTCCTTCGACCCGCCGTAATTTACAACCCCGTCACCGGTATTGTCGTCCACTACAGCATACTCAAATGTGTCCGTGTATAACTGCCAAAATCATCTTTTCGTTGGAATTCAGCCGTGGGCTTTTAAAGAATGAGACTTTAGGGTATTTTCATCAATATGATTTATTTAGGTCTGTTGTAAGTATTTTAAATAGCCAAATAAAAACTAAGACCAATTCACACTGGCGTTGTATTACCTTTTTCGTAGACTTTCATTTCACTGACAGAGCCACCGCTGCTGTTACAGCGATTGCTGCAATGTTTGCTGCAGTTGTCATATCCGAAATTTATTCCTCATTTGCTTGCTTAACTGGCTTCGAAAGGGTTCGTTTCAGTTCCAATAAAGCATTAAACGCGCCTGTATCTGAGCTTGAATGACCACCGGACAGCGAAGAATCGGCGCCATGGGGCATTAGGTTCAGCCGAAGTGTGTTCAAAACGTCCCGCTGGGTCCCATTCAACTGAAAATTATTTGCGGCTACAATAGCTGATTTCAGTGCCGTTATGATCACCAGGAAACTTCCATTTGAAAGCAGTTGGCTGAGACCCTGGTTTCAATGCGCTTGCATCACAAACTGAGAGGGTTTCTTTTGGGACCGGGCTTTATATGGCGCTACGACAGCTTGAGCGATTGTGATCTGCTAGCGAAAATTAAGCCACGGCAGCGAGAGTGTACGGCAAAGAGCACTGCTCGTGCGCAACAATTCGACGAAAACAATTGCAGTTGAACCCAGTCGGCTGGATTACAAGTGGCTGAGGAAGCCGGCGCTCCTAGCAAAGCTCGGGTGAGCAACGGGGCCGAATGCAGAGTACGCAGGTGACGCTAAACTTCGCGAATGGGATTCTCACAATTTGCTGAAAAACATCATGGAGCGATTTGTGAAGGGCGACAAGATTGGCGAAGGAACCTTCGCCGTTGTGTACAAAGGCGCGTTGCTGCATTCCTCTCGTCCGGCGCTGAACCATTATTGGATCCAGGTGCCGAGACCGCCTCCGGTAGACCTGTGGCCATCAAGAAGATCAAGTTGGGCCAGTTCAAGGACGGCCTCGACGTTCCATCCATAAGAGAAGTCAAGTTTCTCAAGCAACTAAAGCACTCGAATGTGGTCGAGGTAGTCGATTCTTCGAATTCGCTTGCTAAAAGAAAACCAACCTTCAGTTGATAAGCGTCTTTTCCCACAAGCAGAATCTCACAATGGTCCTCGAACTCATGGACTCAGATTTGGAAGTTATCATCAAAAATAAAAGTGTGGTTTTCAACACAGGTATGTGTTAGGGCTTCAGGTACGCGTAGATGATGTCGAATTTCAGCCGATGTCAAGTCATGGCTTTTGATGACTCTTCGCGGAACTTATCATTGCCATCGTAACTTCATTCTTCACCGAGATTTGAAGCCAAATAATCTGTTTATCGCTGCTGATGGGTTTGTGAGTGATTTATGACAAACACTTACGGCTCGAAAGGACATTAAAATTGGGTGATTTTGGTCTCGCCCGAGATTATGGCTTTTGTAATAAGCCCATGACGTCGCAAGTGGTTACTCGTTGGTACCGAGCACCGGAATTGCTGTTGGGCGGACAGTATTACGGTGGCGGAGTTGATGTCTGGTCAATAGGGTGCATCTTTGCCGAACTCATGTTGCGAACGCCGTATCTTGCTGGTGATTCGGATTTAGGCCAACTTCAAACAATTTTCAGAGCACTAGGAACGCCTACAGAAGAGGAATGGCCAGTTCAGTCTCCAATAATTCTTTTCAAAGATCTTTTAATGTGCCCGTTTTATTTCAGGGGTTTTCGGATCTTCCCGACAAGCAAAATTTGCAATTCCAAGTGTACCCACGTACTCCACTTTCCAGTCTGTTCACTGCTGCCGGTCCCGATGCACTCGATCTGCTTGAAGGAATGTTAACATACGATCCACTCAAGCGCATAACCGCCTTCGGTGCCCTAGATCACGCATATTTTCGGAATAGTCCGTTGCCAACTCGACCTGAAAAACTCCCCAAAAACGTAACATCAGCATCGATTGCGGCGACATCCATCAGCTCTGTTCAGGGAGTTAAAAGAAAGGCCGATGACGATGTTGGTTCGGTCTTGGGTAAATTGAAAATCCCAAGACGATTATTTGAGTCATAGATTTGCATTGCATGGCTCGAAGGTTTTTTTTGCTTCCATTTGCCACTTAATCTAAGTGATGTTCACATCTGTGGCAGTAAATATTTGGTCATATATTTGGAAATCGTTCGGTCGGGGTGAATAAAGGAAGTCCGCAAACCATCGTAAAGTTATCACAACTGCTGTAACAAGCTTGATGTTCAAAAAAGTTTCCTGGAGATTCATTTCGGTGTCCAGCGTTACACGAAATCCGCAATATGCCACTAGCTCGTGCAGATCTCAATTAAAGTATATCGGGTAAACTCTATTCCGACTCGTTCTGAGTATCATAGTTCAACTAACTCTTTTGGAATTGGATTTCAAATTTGAGTGCCACTCGACGTCACAAAAAAAAACAAGAAAAAAACTAAACCACCCTGACAGAACAAAAAACACAATGCGCAAAATTAAGACCATTTTCCTGCATAAAGCTGTCATGGAAAGCAGTCGTACGCTAAGGTCATGTCTGTTGCACAATCATGACTCCTTTTTGTAGAACCCAAAGTCAGGATCAGGCTTGTTAGAAAGCGCTCCACTGCACTCGTTTGGGATGAAAAGTTTGCATCGGCCTCGGAAGCAGCAGTTGAGTGCTTGTGGCATCCATCAGAGCCTGAATCCATTCAAGATCAAAGCAGACCGTGATGAAGTCCAAGCAGATGCAAAAAAAGTTTGAGCACCTGTGCCACATTATTCAGCAAACCAAAAAACAGGAAAAAATAAAAATTGCATCTATTGTACTAGCATGAATATATCTGAGCTGCTGCTGTTTGAATAATAAGTGTCAATGTTCCACCAAAGTGGTATCCAGCACAAATACCCAGCATCTGACACTACCTGGCAAAGTATCTGGTGCTCATCTGGCATCGTGCATGTACCTAGTGTTAGGAAGATTTGCTTAGGCTAGGGACTATGCTTGGCTGGGTGCTTGGAGACAGGACAGAACAGGGACAAGGAGACAAGGACTAGGCAAGTGATGATTGCATAATAGGTACTTTTATTGTGTGTGTGCAATAAATCAGCTGAGGCATTTCCCACAGGGGAGGCCTCTATCAGGCATGGGGACAGACAGATAAGGTGATCAGTATAGTGTACAGGGGAGCAGAAACAAGCAGGAGTTTATTGGCAGTTGTTTTGTTGAAGAAAAAGGGAAAATGCACAGCAGTGGCAAAATGAATGGCAACTGCACAATGCATTGCTGTTCATGACACAAAACAAGTCACAACCAACATGCCATTCATGACAAAGATACTCCAAAGTTCTTGTTGCCAGACAAAGAGGCTCAGCCTGAACCAGCTGAGGAGCCAGTTTCAGAAGATCCAATGATAGAGATAAACATGTCAGGATTCCATCTTTGGTGAGTGGAAGCTTGGAACAAATTTTCCAAACAGAAAATCCGACATATTGGAATATTCTCCAGTAAGAGAACACAAAGCAATTTTATTTACCTTACCTTTTATTCCACTGTGCTGTGGGAAATGGTGGGAAATAAACAAACACATGATCCAGAATGACAGTGACAAGCTTGAAGTGAATCCAATATGCAGCAGGACATCTTCTCATGCCTGGCC
>JADHYT010000190.1:0-45599 GCA_027604725.1 Entophlyctis luteolus
ATCTTGTTCATTTAGGCTGGGATGTTCAGTGGGATTTGACTTTGACAAGTCAAGTTTGGAGAGGCACGGCGTATCAATCGTGCGGGTTGGGGATGCAGGGACACCGACTTTATTTTCAATAAACAACCATCTTAAAAATAAAAGAAAGTTAAGGCGAATTTATAGTCACGTTTTTTGGAGCTTAACCACTTCTTAAGGCTCCGTCGGAAGAACACGGCTATGACCTGACGTCATACTGTAACACCCGCCTCCAGGAGCGTACGCGCCGACATCGGTAAGGACGTCGGTTCCTGATCTGTTTTGTACTGGCGAAGTAACTCGGGTGTCGTCAATCCAGCAATTATAGACTGGACTGTGGTCGGACCATTTGATTAGTATTTAAGTTTTTCCGTTTATTTTCCGCACGGCAAGCACTTTTTCAATTGTTCGTGTTTCGATCTCAGTGGCAGTCAAAGGGTGTTGCTGTCTGTGATCCCAATAAAATTTTCGCAATTTCTCCGGATGAAAAACAGGGTGTACGCCCCATTTGCGCGGCAAGTCTAATCGGCACGAGGGGACTGATGGGACTGATCCAACCAGTTTGATCACGTGGTACGGTCCTGAGTATTGCTCAGATAGTTTGCTGATGGGTCTTCCTCTTAGATTCGGCGGTTTAAGATGTGCCAGCAGGAATGAAAGGTTTGTATGATATCAGTGCCTTCTATTCCTTCCTTTGATAGGATATTGGATCTCCGCTGGAGTTTACAGCTTTTGTCAGCTGCAAGTATTTGTCCATGACATCAGTTGTGCTCCACGTCAAGCTTGGAGAGCCAGTTCCTGAACTTAGATTCTTAAGGATGCACATCCCTCATCCTATTAAATTCACAACATTCAAAACAAATACAGTCACTTCAGAGCCTTCAAAAAACTGGTGCAAATCGTAAACCAGAAGGTTCACGTATTTTTAGCATGAAGTGTGATGCTTCTTGTGAATGGATGAGTTGTGAATTAGGTTTTGGCTATTTCGAGGTATGCATCCATTTTATCGCTTTGGCTATTTCGATCTGTTCAAGAACTTTATTTTCCTTTTAGTTCGGATAGCAAAAGCGCGGAAATCTGGAATGATGATAACCTCAGAATGTATGAACGAAGATCAGAACGTAGAGGCCAGAATCTCAGCCACACATGCAACGGCATCTCTGCGAATGCTTTCATCTCCTACAAACTTTGAATCTTCATCTGATAACTTGAAAGCAAAAGCGCGAGTATCTCGGTTGCTTGCTACCCAATCCAGCTTGATGACAATGTCCCATGATTGCTGCTGCAAATCATTTGTAAAATTCGTCCCGATACCGTATGACACCGATTTACAGGCCGCCGTACCGCCTTTCGCGGTATTACCCTCGCTCGCATCATGGAACACCTTCTGCAAGGTTGCCACCTTCTCTGGATTAAGTGAGTTGCTGAACATAACCATTTTCTCTGCAAGGTGGGTGTCCGTTGGCAATGCCACTGCCCGGAGAGCATCGGCTACAGAATTTGTGTATTCCATGTCAATACCGGAATCGCAACGGTAGTGTACTTTCTTTTGCAAATGTGGGGCAAGTTGCTCATATGCGCGGAAGAACATTCTCGTAGTGTATACATCCGACAGAGCAAAAATCGTGTCGTACACGGACAGCCACGATTCAAGTGCCATGCGGATTGAGCTGATGACGCTGCTTGCAGAGAGTGTCGGACCGCGGAAGTGTGCTTCGTGAAACATGAACCATTCGTGAGCGCAGGTGCCACGCGGCGGCGTACCTTCCTGTTTGGAGAGTAAAACATTCGAAGTGTAAACTGGGTTCTTCATTCGATGCGGATAGGATTTTATCGCGTGGTGGACAACAAAATGTATATGCTGACTGAATCTTCGACGCGTGCCGAACTCTACCACATTTGAATTGCAGCTGTTGTAAATATCAAGCTTTGAATGAGTAGCTGCAATAATATCCACATCGATCGGTTGAGTTGTAAATTTGGAGAAGAACTCTGTAATTAACGCAAGGAACGGCACTTCCAGCAGGATGGTGTCGAACCATCCCCCAGCATAGTTCAGAACCAAATCGGACATTGCGTGATCCCATTCGCATGATATTCGGACGGTCCTCTTCTGGGTGAGCCTTTCCGAATATGCATCCAATAGGTGGGCAGCGCCTGGCAGGACCACCTTCAACAGTTCTTCCTTCACGTAATCAACATTTTCTGCTTCGAATTCTAGACAAGTATATTGCAACAGAACGCTATTCAATGCCGTAATTATTGCAGCTCTGTCGTCATCAGTCGAAGAGCCTAAAAAATCGCTAATTCTTCCTTTGCGGTCTTTCAGTCTGTATCCAACTTGATAGTCGGAATAGCCGTGCACAAAGAGTGCGAATTGCATTGTAAACTTGTACCAGTCGTTGTCCAGCAAGTCGCTGGAGATAAGGGATCGGAAGAGCGGTATCTCTTTCATTTGTTCCGCAGAAAAAGTTTATTTTGCGGTTTTTAACGATCCACTTCACCAAACACGATATCACAAGTACCAATGATTGCGACCATATCTGGCACCATGTGTCCGCGTGCGAGGAAGTCGGCACCAGCAAGATGCGGGAAACCTGGTGCTCTAATTTTGCATCGGTACGGCTTACTAGAGCCATCCGAAACAATATAAACCCCGAACTCTCCTTTTGGCGCCTCAATAGCCGTGTACGTCTGGCGATGGAAATTTCGTTAAAGTCAAGAAAATAAAAAAAAATATAAGTGCACCTCGCCCGGGGGAACGGAGTATCCCTCGGAATAAAGCTTGAAGTGATGAATCAAAGCTTCCATAGATTCTTTCATTGAAGCTCTTGGTGGAGGAACAATTTTGTAGTCATCTACTTTAACGAGACCATCAGGCATTTTCTCCAAGCACTGGGACATGATCCTGAGTGACTGTCTCATTTCCTCAACACGACAGACAAAACGATCGTAACAGTCTCCATTCGTCCCGATTGGAACGTCGAATTCCATGTCAGCATAAGCGTCATATGGCTGGTCTTTTCTCAAATCCCAAGCGACACCAGATCCACGTAGCATAACGCCGGAGAACGAGTAGTCCAACGCTTGTTCTGCAGAAACTTTACCAATGCCTATCAATCGATTCTTCCAAATACGGTTGTACACAAGGGATTCTTCCAACTGATCGATAGATGCGTTGAACGCAACAGCCCATTTGTAAATATCCTCCATCAAACCGATCGGCATGTCAAGTGTGACACCACCAGGACGAACATACGCAGCATGCATACGAGCGCCAGAAACGCGCTCGTAAAACTCCATCAGACGCTCGCGCTCTTCAAACATCCACAAGAACGGAGTCAAGGCGCCAACATCCAAAGCATGAGTTGTTAGAGCCATAATGTGGTTCAAGATACGAGTAATTTCAGCAAATAGGGTGCGAATGTATTTTGCGCGCGGGGGGATGTCGATGTTGAGGAGCTTTTCAACAGCTAGGGAATACGCCTGTAACATGGTTCAGTTTTTGCATATTTTGGCAAAGAATGCGTTCCTGTTCGTTGCACATCATAGAGACATAATCCAGACGATCGAAATACGGGAGAGCCTGGGTATACGTCTTGTACTCAATGAGCTTCTCTGTGCCTCGGTGCAGCAGACCGATGTGAGGGTCGGCCCTCACAATGATTTCGCCGCGAAGTTCCAGAATAAGCCGCAAAACACCGTGTGCCGCAGGATGCTGGGGGCCAAAGTTGATAGTGAAGGTTTCAATGGTGACCTCGTCGTCGTAGGGGACGACTGGTGAGCAAACGTGAGGAGTTTTTGAAGAACAGAAAAGTACGTACCGACGGCCTTTGTCAGCTGCCTCACTTTCGGCGGTACGAACCATCGACTTGTGGCGGTGAACGCTTCAGCAGGAATGGTCTTTGTCTGCGACTGGACTGGTGTGGTGGGTGCACAGGACGTGCGTAAGATGCGATGGATGTCAGTTTCAGGAAAGCAGAAGCGGCGAGGGCGCACGGACCTCCGCGTTTCACGATACGAGCGAGTGCAGCGGTGGGCGGAGACGCAGCAGCCGCAGCAGCAAAGGCGCGACGCGCAAACAGCATTGACATCGGCAACAAATCAAGAACGCGATTATCATCAACTCCATGGCCTCTTCACCACACATGCGCATGCTTGGGACGCGATCCGTCTTCGAATCAAAACCAAAAGCTGGGGACCTCATTCCATATTTGCATATCCTCTTAAACGTTATTTGTGAGAGAAAACAGTGCGGGTGAATTTGTCACATAGTCCTCTTCTAACTTGCTATTTTTTTGCTGGAATGGCCAAAAGCAAAGTAGCTCTTCATCTGGCTGTCCATGTTTCAGACCTTTCGAATCACAACGAATAAAACACTCCCATCCAGATCTTCCGTTTGTGCCATGCCATATGATTTCGGCCAAATAGGACACCCTGTCCGGCAAGGTGAAAAAAAATTGCACTTCCATTGCTGCCAGAGGGGCCTTTACCAATTTGATGAGCGCTCACTAACAACGGCAGTCGAAAGAGAGGCAGGCCGTATTGGTCCCGGTCGATCGCCGCACATATGATGTCGTCGAAGATTGTGATCGGAATTGCACAGAACGCGTTCAACGGATATCATTGTGTTCATGTTCCAATTCCTTACCGGAATCATAAACAGCGCAATGCGTCACGCGAGCAGTTATTTCTGAAGGCGTAACCCTGAAGCTCTACGTCTGTGAGATTCTGAGTGAAGTCAAAAGTTTGGCAATGGTCAACTGCCTCAAAGTGTTTCTTGTCGTCCTGCTCGCGCCGATCCCACTAGCGCCGCCGATATTCCTCCTTTCGTTTCTGGCGCTGATGGTCGTGGACCACGAGCCGTGTCCATACTGCTCGCTGCTCATCATTCTGCTGCTGCAGTCCACTTGCTCATTCTACGGATCCGGCGACGACCACCGCGGCTTCGGATCCACCACCTGCTGGATCGAACCCCGGACGCTGTTCGAATTTCGGAGCGCCCTGCATGGTGTCATCTGGCGGGACAACAAGACCGACTCTGTCACTCTCGGATTGATTCCAGACGCCGTGATTCGGCCGTTACCGGCCGTGAGCGATGAAAACTCAGAGTACACGAACAGTACTTAATGATATGTCATGATAGCTGTGATTTACGAGCCTTTTTTCTTTCGTTTTTTTTTATGGCATTCTCGCATCGATATGGTGTCAAATAACTAATTTCGCCCGAAACAACCTTCGATGACTATATTTATACTCTTTATTTTCGTTTCGTCAATCGCAAATGTACTGTTCCATCTACTACACGCAGGTTGAATTCGGTTGAAAACTTTTGTTTAAAAATGTCTTCCAAAACTTGCACATCTTCGCTGAAGATCGTATATTTGCTAATGAAGCTGAAGGGAAGAGTAAAATATGACTTGGTTAAAATATCCAAAGTTCGTTCTCGTACGTGCGGGATTATTTGCTGTCGGTTTTGTTTATTTTGCACACAATAAAAGACATTTCCTCACTTTGACGATTATTTGTTCGTCTGGATCTAATTGATTCCACAATTTCTTGAAGTGAACAAAGTCAACATCGCGCAATATAGCTCGATGTATATCCATTGCGCGAATCACGCTGTTGCTGGTTTGAACGGATATAGGTGCGGATTTGTACAGTTTGAGCACTTCTTTGGACTCAGAAACCACTTTCGACGATCGAATCGTAGAATTCTTCGCCGACATTGGCAAGTAGCAAGTGAGGTAGAGCATCAGTAATCCGGTCATTTTGGCGTGCTGGCCTTTCACCTGAGTGATATTCATATAAGTACTAAATCAGTATGCGTCGAACAACTCTAACATCTGCGAGTTTTTCGTCGCTTCCAGTGTCTCTTTGGAATGCTGGATACAGCACGCCGACAAGATACGTCAGACTCTTCAACAATTCTGGATAGTTCTGGGCACGCAGACAGACGCTCACGCTGAATTCGTAGACACGCACGGCGAAATCGTCCATAATGCCCGCCGATACGATACCTTCGCGAAGCTTGCGGAGAGCGGCCAGAACGGGGTCTAGGTTCTTGCCGGCGGCGACGTCAGTATTGAAGCGGCGGCTGATGTCGGCAAAGAAGGGCAGCTGGACGGATCTGTTTCTGAGGCTGTGGGAGTGCATTGTGCATTCGGAGTTTTAGGAGACACCTGTAACGTACACGCGATATGCACCTTGCGGGGCCTGTGGGATCAGTGGCGCGGCTGACGAGGGACAGCGCATCGAAGGACATCGTGTTACTGTTTCAACGCGAAATATCGCGCCTTCCCAACAGGTTCAGAGCGAAATCAACAAAGCCTGCACGGAATTATCCATGAAGCAGGATGATCCCCTATAGGATCCTATAGGGGAGGGAATGCCATGGCGATGGTTGGGGAGTTATGTCTTATTGCTTGAGTCGCCCAAAATAAACGTTTTATTGCTGATCTCATTCCCGCGTGACATTACCCTAAAGAAAACATTTGGAACCTCATGCATCAGCTGCGATCAGCTGTTTCCACGTACTTGCACTGCGAACCGCCTTTCACTCCCAGCTTTCCCGCGGTAGAACCGCCCTTGAAAGGAAATCCGTACCTGTCTCTCAAACACATGCACACTTCATGCACCTTGTTTCCTTGCACCACTACTTCGCGCATAAGTACCTTTCCGCTATTGGCACCACCACCTTGCAGATCCGCAACCGTCGTGCTGCTTGCACACGGGACTTTCAACTCAGATGCAAGCTGCTCAGGGTCGATTGCAAATGCCTCAATGCCAGAAATTCGCGTAACCAGTTTGCGCCCCTGTCGTTTTTCAACGAGGATAGAAATTGGTTTCGCCGTCCCCTTCCTTAATCGGTTCTTTCAGTGGATACAAACTGATTTAGAGCTTCTGAAAGACTTGCCTGACGACTGGATCATGACCCGGCATGGTCAGGGAATGATACGGAATCATTTTGTCGCAGATGCGATTGAATATGGCGTCTCGCGTCAGAAAATCCACTGTGGCGTGTTCATCCTTTTCAAGAACAGTCTCGGCTAAATTCGCGTCAATTTTGATCAAACTGTTGATCCAATGAGGTTCCATGAGAAACTGAAAAAGCATTGCAAACCGTGGGTTCTCTGAATTAACGAGCATGTTGTCCTTTATATAAGTTTCCATGGCTTCTTTCAGGTCCGCACGAGTGAACAGCATGTCTTTGCTATTATGATAAAGGCTTGTTAACCGCAAAAAAAAAAAACACGACATGATTCACTCAACGGTATCCCGACTTCGATCCACATTTTGGAGAAATTCTGATTTGACTTGAAAAGATCAATCACTTCCAAGGTTGGTCGTGATTCGACTTTTTGAGAAGTTGCAGCGCTACTCTTAGTTGCGGAAGCTTTCTTCAACGCACGAGAGTCGACGTCGATGGCAGTAACATCCGGGTGAGCTCTGTTGATAGAGATAACAACCAAATCGCCGCCTTGTCTTTCTTTGAGTTTAAACACCCCTTTTTTCTCCATAACTTTCATAAATTTCGCAAGCTTTTTATGGGAGGAATGCCTCACGTCAAGATTGGAAGTAAGAGGCAGCATGTATTGAGAGTATAAAGTAGTTGCAAGCATTGGATACGCCTTGGTGTCATCAGGAAGAGATACTTTAATCGCAGTCAAAAGCGTCTTTTCCAGCATTAAATCCATTTCTTGTATTGTCACTTCTGGCTTTGGGACTTGCACCATTGATTCGCCATCAACAACTGATTCGTCATCAATTTTCATGCTGGAGTCCACGGATTGAACTAATTCTTCGTCAATCAAGCTGAAGGTATCTTCGAAGCTTGATGAGGAGGCGCTCATTTTTTCGACCACCACGAAATCATCGTCAGCAACCGTTTCGCCAATGGGACTTATTGCTCCACTCGCAACTTCACATGCGTCCACATATTTCTCCACAGCTTGTTCAGAATCAGGCTGGCGTCGTGCAAACCCGCCAATCGGGTCACCCTCCCGCTCATCCGTATCACTACTGACACGTTCTAAAAATCCTGCAGCCGATGGCAGCTTGGAAGCGGCAACGGAACCAAGGTGGCACAAGGCGTCATCGAGGACTGTCACCACAGCGAACGCTTTACCCTTCAACCCGCTGATGCGTTGGCCGGACGGGGTGAAAATATCCGATTTGGATAATAATGCGATGGCCACGGCCACTGGCTCTGGCGACGCCGGTGTGCGGATTGCGACGCAGTCGCCCCGTGAGAAATTACCTCGACCGCCATCGTCGCAGGCCTGGACGCCTGGCGCCATCAGATCCGCACCGCCGACAAGCCGGCGGGCAACACTAGTAGGAGTTACTATGGAGGGTAGCAGTGTCGGCAGAATCCGCAGCGCCTGAAGCGTCGGCGCGAGGATAGTCGTCGAAGGCATCTTTGTGCCGGCCATCGGATGCCGCGCTTCGAAGCGGATCAGCAGCGGGATATCTGAGCGCGCAAAAACATACACAGTAGTTTCGGAGGACGCGGTCGACTTGGCCAGGACTGGCTTGCGGTTGGAGAGTGAAGGTGAGGCCTTGGAAACAACATGTGCCTCACCTCGTCGCCAAATAGAAGCGCTACCGACGCGGGATCGAGTGCGAAGGAGAGCGCAACCTCGTCTTTTAGTTTACGGAAGTCCGAGGCGCGCAGGTTGGTGGTGCTCTTGAACGCGGTCGATGCGGTCTTCTTGAACATGAATTTGAAAAACAGATATTGCGGCAAACGTTGGACTAAAGTGAATTTGTTGGCCCCTCTAAGAAGTTTTGAAATCCAAGTAAAACCATCATAATGTTGAGACCGTTCGTTCATGCCATCACAAGTTGTGCCCGACTGAAACCATTGTATTCAACGGTTCTTTCGTTAGGTTGCCCATTTCAGGAGAAACCTGACGCTGCTCTCACGCAACTGAGAAATATTTTTGCATGCAGAATAAAATGCTCGCCGGATGAAGGATTCACGAACGAGAAAAACCAAACTGAAATATTATACAGATTGGCTGAAAATGAGTCAAGTAGCAGGGCGTGCTAGTCGAATATCCTACGAACTACTATCACAAATTAATCCTTATTGAATTGGAGTAAATACAAATGAGCCAAACCACATTTATTGGAACAACACACAAGCTATTGTCAAACAACCGAAACAAAAAAATCTCTCATACAACTTGAATCAACCCATGAAAATAGGTTGAAACACATTGCGCAAGGTCTTCTCAGTTGTCTTAAAACAATCATGCTCGCAAATTATTCACAATGTACACATGCCATCCACCGTCCAACAACTCATTCACTGAAACAAATTCTCTGATGTCTACGCAAGGAATCGAGACGAGAAAATCCTTTTCCACAACCGCGGCAGACATCTTCCTTTGGTCCTGACCCGTGAACCGTCTTTTGGTGTCGCAGCAAGTCGTTCCGGCGAGAAAACTGCAACTTACACTCTTTGCACATTGTCTCGATCAGACGCTTTTGATGACGATTAAGACTTGACCGAAGAATATCAGTATCAGCTGAACAGAACAAACGTTAAGAGAAAACGTTAAAAGTCATTTGAAGACAAAACAAACAAATCCACTTACTCATCCATAGACAAGATTCAACAATATGGTATTCTCCATAAGAAGTTCCTTTATGCTGTAGCGCCAGCGGCAACAGCCGTTTGTCATCGGGAGAAATTGCACATCCCTCAGTCGGACAAATGCCAACATCGTCAACTTCTAGGATAGGTACACCCCCCGGTCCCCGGAATTCACACGGCAGCTTTCCATCAGACGACTTTGAGGCAGGCATATCTAGTGCAACGCCGTAGACTGGGACGGGTTCTTCTATCTGTGTCGGAATGCCCGCCGATAAGACGTCGGAAGATGCCCGGCGCGCGGCTGAAACGAACATTCGGCGATCATTTGGCCAGAAAGACGATCGTACAATGAAGTCCCGGGGAATCTTGCTTGGATGGTATTGCTCGTGACGAAGCATCATGGTTCGCGGGGCACAGGCGCCCTGCCGCAATTTCGGTGGCAAAAAGGAAAAAGAGTGGCTGTAAGCAAATTTTCCTTGAGTGGCAAAACGACACACGCCACCACGGCTTCAGACACAGCGTCCAGCGAGCTTTCGAAAGAATCCAGAGCTCACAACTCGCATCCACACTTGTCACACTGATTATTTACCACGTGAATCTTTGTTCCGCGTGTTCGCATGTTATGAGGCTTGAAGGCGGTGGCAAATATTGATAAGAAACGCACCACCCACTGTAAATTCTGTTCCCAATATAATTGCTCGACGCGCGATACTTTTTCTTTCCTTTATCCTAGAGTATTCTGAAACACTGCACCAAATGTCTCTGGTGAGGGTCAATTCCATATCGCGGCGATGAAAGATATTTTGGCGTCAAAGGCACAGCAAGTATCAAAGACTGTGCTATCCGTGTTGATCATAGGGAAGATGGTCTATGTCGGCGTCAGAAAGTTTATTGCATCGCAAAATACAGGCTTCAAATTTGACGGCGACTTGGAAGACCTTCGTGGATTGGTGATAACCCAACGCCACCAGCGACGATCGCCATGTCAGCGACCCTCAGTGGCCCAACCTTCCGCGTTTGCGAACGAGTACATACAGAATACCCGGTTCCTTCGCGCTACTGCAGCCTTCACAACCTCATCTTTCGGTGTCCCCAAGGTTCAAAAATTGGTTAATTGGTTCTTCTTATGGACAACTTTCATGATTGAGCGGTCACTACTTCTGGGGATGCGCCAGGGGCGGTGGTTGGTGCAAACCATTAGTAGAATTGCGTACATTCGACGAAGGCTTCCTATGTGAAAAACCGAACGAAATGCGAAGCAGCGCCAGAGTGCTACGTAAAGTATGCGGTGTCTGGGGTCACTGTCTTGCGCGAAGTGCGTCATAGTGCTGACTCAGTGAAACGAACTTCGCTGCATCGGTAGCGGGGATACACTTGACGCGTTGTGCTAGACTCAAGTCGTGGTACGCCGTTCGATCGTTGGCGTGCGTCATTGAATTTATTGGGCACTTAACCCTGCCGCGTGTCACATCGTATCGCCCCTTGCTTTCAAACCATCATGCCTCTCCGATGCTATCGTCTATTGCCTACTGGCTGTACTGCCACACACTGCGAAAATAGCACCCGTTTAGACTGGGCGTAACATACTCCGTCCCAAAACTCACTTCTTTAAGTATCCGTCCTTGGTTGCCAAACGGTTGATCGAGTCGTCAGCTTCTCCTAATGAGCGAACAAAACCAGACAGAGCGTATGCTTTCGATGTTCCGGTAAAGCGTCCATTGGCATCAACGTCTCCAATGTTGATTTGAACCGAAGCATGGTCTTTCGCAGTAATCAGGCGCCCGGTCGCCGAGCTGGTTCATCAACAATTACACCCAATGGTACTAATGAAGGATCGACTAACCACTTTCTTGGGATGTACAAGTCAACAATCTGACATGGCGCTCAAAATTAGCTTTCGCACTCAATTTGCGCGAATTGAGGTCTTCAGCGCTTGAAAATACCTGGCCCTTGTCGTTTTCCATTTTGGGGCTGATGAAACCTGATTAGTTTCTCAAATCACCGCTCCGCTGTGTCGAAAGGATTGGTATGGAGTGTATTCCGAAAACGACAACGTCGCCCAGGCCAGCGACATACATTTGTCCAGCATTTTCGAATCGACCATTCTTAACAACACAGTGCAACACAGGGATACTCTTCAAATCGATGGGATGGGATGGGATGGCTTGATGGATGGGGATGGCTACTGGCACTCACAAATTTCTTGGAAGCGGAAAGGCAGAAATTACATACAGGGTCGCCTTCTTTCCAAAGTGAAAGTTGTTGTCATTAATCTTCGTGCATCGGGGGCTAAGCTTCCTGCTCTCGATACTAACCGCTTCCAGCTAATGCTCCGAGAATTTGATTACATGAATCGATAACTCTCTTGAACTTCTTGCTGTCGAGTTTTCTCAAATTTCGGGAAAGCTGGCATGACGCAAAAAGACTGGATAAAACCGAAAAAGAGTGTGAATCGTGACAACAAGGTGATTGCACCGAGACCGAACCTTTACAAAGTCCAGGTGAGAGGAACTTCCTTTCAAACAAGAATTTCCGCAAACTTGACAAACTCATGTCCACCTTCTTCTCATGAGCACCATCAAACTTCTTTAACTTGATCCCTTCAGATCCAGGCTTCGTTTTGTGAAATCAGGATTCCGCAGTGACTTTCCAACTGCATACCGGACGCTGGAGAAGGGAGCTCTAAGGTCCTCTACAACAGGACTGGGCTCATTAAAATAATCTATGGCTCGTTTCCCATTTGAGTCCACCGAGTGAGGGTCGGCTCTGAACTGGAAAAAAAAAAAAAGGATTCTGTATATGCAAAGAAGTAGCGGTCTCGGCGTCATTGCTGTTGGCGACGCTCGCGGTTGGCGGCGCTCACGCGATCGCGTCGGACTGCGACGAATAGTGCAGGTGATGCAGGAACGGGGACGCAAACATGACCGGACTGCCTTGGTGTGCAGCAGCAACGGTAACTCTCGAGCGCGGCCATTGGTTGCAGCTGCGCCTTTGTTGCAACCGTTCGAGGGCTGTCTGCGGGAGTGTCCGTAAGGGCATCATCTGATAAACAATTTTTTGCACTTACAGTCAAAAAAACCCCGCTCTCCCCAAAAATATTATCGCTCCCGCCAGGATGATGCACTCCCCTGTCGGCCTTGCTGTGGCTGCCCTTACTCTTCTCGCTGCATCCACCGCGGTCGCCGCTCCTCCCGCCCGGCTCCTTGCTGTGGTTCCCTCCGCTTCCTTATTGAGCGCTTCCACTTCCACTCTTTCTCTCATGTAACTTCACGTTTAGTTGCCTCCATATTTCTTGCGACTGAAGACTATTAAAGCCACAGCCGCACAAAGACCCTTTCTTCCTCCACAGTTACTGCAAAGTCCGCTGCAATCTCTCGTTATTCCACAAACGGCGCGCCCGTCGCGGTGTTTGTAACCGCCACAACACGTTCGTCAAGCATCGTTTCCGGCGCACCATCAACAAATCTGTCAACAGTTTCGACTTTGTCTACCCAATTGCCTGCGTTAAAGAAGGCCGCCGACGCGATTACAGCTTCCTTTGTCCCAACTTCCACATCCATCCCGCAACTATTCGGGAATTTCAGCTCCCCATCCTCCAACCATAGTACAGAACCTTCCCCCAATTCCGCACAGTATACCGCAGACGCATTAACGCAGGCTCATGGTGCGCTCATGTTTGTTGCGTGGTGCGTGCTTGCTCCAGCCGGAATAATTGCTGCTAGGTTTTACAAAGGAACGAAACACGGGGAAACACGATGGTTTTGTGCGCACATGGTTCTGTTTTGGACATGCTTTATGTGCAATGTGATTGCTTTTGCGCTCATATATTTAGCGGCACAAGGGGATCATTTTGATGTGGTTGCCAATGGAGCGCATGTTGTGAGTACTGTCTACTGATTCGATCGAACTCAAATTTTTAGGCGATCGGCCCCGCAGTTTTGGCGCTGATGGCACTCCAAATGTCCACAGGATATATTATTAATCATTTTTATGTCCCCACGCGGATAGCAGTGCCTTGGTGGGACAAAGGTTTAGACCCAATACGCTTTGCGAAATATAATGACTGACAAAAATATTCTAGTGCACCATTGGACAGGCAGGATTGTCTTTTTACTCGCAGTAGTCAACATACCACTTGGAATTCTTTTGTATTCCGCGTCGCGTCCATCCTCCTATGAGGTATCACCGTGGCTGTGGGGCTGGTTCGAGGCTTGGCTAATCGCCGTCGCTATTGCATTTGCATATCTGGAGGGCCGCAAACAAGTAGCACAGGCATTGCAGGCTAAAATTCAGAAACTGCGCTTGGATGTGCTTAGGTTGCCCGATTCAGGATCTAGAAACGCTCATGAGCCCGAACCAGCGGGGCGAACCAAACCCGAAGAAGATGGAGGCTGGTCAAACCAAAAACTCAGTAACACAGCTGCTACTACGACCGCAGTTACTCTTGCGTCTCCCGACGTGCTTGCCGTTAGGTACCTCTCTTTTGCAAGGAGCAACGCGGATATTTACTCAACCATGGAGAAAGATTCCGACTGCGAGAAGACCAAGGACACGCTAATGCGCCTTTATGAAGGGTATGAATCTCTTATACGTGAACAGCAACAGTGTCAGTCACATCAGCAACAGCATCAAGAAGATGCTGGCATTGCTTGGCAGCGCGCATCAAATGCAACTGCCTCGGTCGAAACAGCTCGTGCGGAGGGTTCCTGGACATCGCTAACAGATGATGAGATTCCTCGAAACTCCAGTTGTGGCGACAACCGCTCAGTGTCTTTCGCAAACACTGCCACAGAAATCCTATCCTTGCCACAGCTGCCCGCAAAGCACGAAATCATTGTTGAAAATGGCGATAATTGTAGTCTTTGAGTGAAAGTTGATGTTTGTTCCTGCTTAGTCGATCAGTGCTTAGGTTTTTCATTAAACGAAGTGACGCCCGCCTGTTTTCAGTTTCCCGATGAAGCCGCCCCACGTCCCCTTACCATCATTCCATGCGCGCTGCCGTAACCCTCTGGTCGACACGTCGCGTCTCGCCGGCCTCGCTGCCGCCGGCCTGCCCGCACCCTCGCCCGCAGATCTGGGGATCGTACCCGCGTTTCTGCCGGCCAGGGTGCACGACTTCCTCGATGCCGCGGTCTCGCGCAAGCTGCGCCGGCTAGCCCGTGGCCCCTATCTCGACGCCCACTTCGACGGCGTTATCAGCGGCTACAAGGAAGCTTCCGTTTCTGCGTGGGCAGTCTCATCCTCGGCCATCCAACATGGCCCAGGTCAGCATCCCGCCGGCCTTGCTGAAACTGCATTGGCCGCCGTCACAAGTCTGAATCTTGCTGCTGCGACAGAATCGGAAGTTGACAACGTCGCCCGATTGACTATGCGGTGGATCGAAGCTGCGGCTGTGAACCTCATGGTTCAAGCCTCTGAGGAATCTAGTCCATCCTCCAATACCGCTCAGTTGCAAGCAATGAATTGGCTGCCGCCACATATACTTGAGCTGCGGGATCCGGCTGACGGGAAATCTGGGATAGGCGCGCATGTTGACCACCTGACTGCATTCGGCAGCACGATCGTTGGGGTCTGCTTGTCCTCAGATGCTGTTATGCAATTCACACACAAAGATTATCCGTCAATTGGATTTTCCGTTCTTCTTCCGCGTGGCTGCTTATACTACCAGCGCGACTCTGTGCGGTATAACTATTCCCACGAAATTCCATTCGACGACGCAAATCACGTTTTCAAGGGGAAGCACATTCCGCGGTCAAGGCGTGTGTCAATCATGGTCAGAGATGCTTTTCGCCATCCTCCACGAAAAGAATAGAAATAAAAATTCCCCTCCAAGTTGCATCAACGACTTGCACTACACAACAAGCAGTTTCACTACAGGAATAATCCCTGGTACTTAAGGAGGGAAGGGGTTTCCAATACTTTGGCAGTCTGCTCTCCCTGAACAGTTTTCATCTCCTTGGCGTCTGATTATGGCTCGCAAGAATCGCACTTTGATGGGAAAATCAAATCGCAACAATTTATTTCTCGATTCGTAGGGCACTAAGCAATTTGTATTTGCTGTTGTCTGGCGAAAGTCGTTGGTCGAATTCGAATGGGTCTGTCGCGGAGAATCGCATACATAACGGTACTGTGGTCGAAATATGCAAATTATCATTCGCACGGATGCCATATCAGCAGTGACGCTGCCGCTGTTCACGCTGGCGTCTCCTCCTTTGGCATTCCCATATGCAGTGCTGATCAAGCCGCTCAGTCTGTTGCTTACGCTTGTTTCCGTGCTCTAGGGCTCTGGGATTCGGGCTGTGACGCTGGCACAATTCTTCCCCCGTGCACTTAGTTTTGTTTCTTTGTATGGGTGATGCTGCCCTGCTGCGGCATCTCAGTGTGTCGTTGGCTCA
Source organism: Entophlyctis luteolus (assembly GCA_027604725.1). Lineage (NCBI taxonomy): Eukaryota > Fungi > Chytridiomycota > Chytridiomycetes > Chytridiales > Chytriomycetaceae > Entophlyctis > Entophlyctis luteolus. The sequence goes on from JADHYT010000190.1 coordinate 16,018, forward strand.
CACAGATCCACTTGTTGTTATCAGTCTAGTCTGCCTGAGACCGTTTGGTCATCGTAGTTAATGCACTGCTGCCTTGACCAACGTTCCGTTCCTTCCTGTTAAGGTAGCGTTAGAAATTCTTTTCGAATTGCCGCGCTGCTTCCAGAGTAGCCAAAGAAAGACATTGAACTGTTTCGGGTCGGATCTGTGCGTGTCATGGAGAGAAACGGACACCAGAAAATTCGGCAACGGCGGCGCTGCGGTCGAAATTTTACACATGAAAGATTGCGTGCAGGAGGGCCTTCAATGTGTTTCAGGCCAAGAGCACCTCTGAGACTAAGAAAAAAACACTTTTTTGTCGCAAATGCCAACAATCGAAGAGTTCACTGAGGAGGAGCAGCGACGAATCATTGATCAGGAAAGTTGCCGTTAGCACCTTAGATCTCGCGCTGATTTCATACGCAGACTGGCATTCTGCGGAAACTGCGGGAACAGGAAGCCAAAGGCAAAGCTCGGCCCCAAAAGCTGAAACAACAACCACAAGAACAACGACTATACGATTCCGAAGATGATGAGGATGATCACGAATCAGATGCCGATGGCGACGGAAACGACGACCTGCAGGACAACGACCCGATTTTCTCAGCCCTTCTCATAACGATTCCCCTCACCATCTTGCATTGCGCGCTAACATACGTAGTCCATGTGCAATACGCGTTTGCACATCTTTTCGACACAACTCACGTGCTCTCGCACGTCCCACCAACATTCGCCGCCGTGTTTGTCTTGGTTTACACAACTTCCAAATTCCGACAGAGCAGGTTGATGCAAGCGGTATTCGCAGTTACTGCAGCAGCTTGTGGTGTGTATGTTGTGCGCGTCGGGGACGCCGACCGTCACCCGTCGTTTGCAGAGTTGTTAAACACGGCGGGAGTGGCGATTATGTGGATATATGCGGTGGCCCAGTCGCGACTAGGGTTTTCGCTGTGCGGAGTCGGGGTTCCGCTGGTGTACTATGCGATACAGGCGCAGAAGAAGCGGCAGGATGCGCTGTTCGGGAATCGCATGGGCGGGCTCTGACTGAGTCCGTGCATACGAGATTTGTCGAAGAACCGTGACTCGACCGGGAAGCTTATCGATTGCGCGGAGTGATTGCGTTGGCAGCAGCCCGGTCGGTGTTCGGGCCGCTTCGTGACTTGCTTGCAAAAATGGTGTTGCGGTTGGCTGCACTGTTGTTCATTCTGCTGCGGCTTGTTGTCGCCGCAACCGCTCGCGCTCCGCCGGCCGCGAATGAGAATTACTCGAACTCCGCCACCTCCGGCGCCGACGCGGTCGAGAACGTGTCTCACGCCGATATGGAACGCAAGTACGACTACAAACAGTCCTTCAAGAAGCCCTTCTTCGTGTTGCCCCATTCGCACGACAATAAAATTCCCTTCTACGAATATTCAGGAGGTTTCTGCTTCTTTTTTTTCTTTTGTTCCTGATGTTTTTTTTTTGTTTTTTTATTTTATTTTAAAAATCTATTATTCTGGCAACGTTGACACCATTCGATTCCTTAGATGCGACTCCCTCAAATGATTACATACGGTTGACTTCGTCGCTTCCGGATCAGAGTGGTTCTATCTGGGCGGAAACTCAGAATAACAAAGCAGAATGGCAAGTGCATTTTGCGTTCAAAGTTGGAGGCGGAGCATATGCGGGAGGAAACGGGTTAGCTTTATGGTATACAAAAGAAAGAAACGTCAAGGGACCTTTGATGGGAAGTAAAGATGCTTGGACAGGTAACTTTGTCCTATTAGTGTTCGCTAGACTGAAACAAAGGGAAGGTCTCGGCCTTGTATTTTCAACGTCTGCTCGCGAGGAAAATCGATACACTCCTTTAATATACGCTGTTGTGAATGACGGGACGAAGGAAATCGTGGGCAAACCCCTTCCAGCCGACGCTATGGCAGGTTCTTGTTTCCGAAACTACAGAAACTCGCAAGTTCCTGTATGGGTGCGCGTTACTTACAAGAATCGGCAATTGAGGGTTTGTGGTCTTTTTTGACTGGATTTTGTTCAACGCAAACTGTTTTGCAGGTCGATGTTGATTTGTACAAAGACGGATACTTGTTCATCGAATGTTTCCGTGCGAAGAACGTCGATCTTCCGAAAGGGTACTATTTTGGAGCTTCTGCATCTACTGGAGTTCACGCGCAAAGTGAGCAAGTTTCGCAATGCGAGTTTGGTTAACGATGCCCAATGTGTTCAGATGACCACGACATATATGCTCTAGAAGTTTTCGAAGTGCATCCACATCCTCGAAAAAGCAAAAGCAAGTTTCAAGATGAATTCAAGCTGAGCAACTCGGAGCAAAGAATAGTAGACGATATGAAAGCAGCTATTGATGAAGCGAATCAAGATTTTAAGGACTCTGGTTTAGTTGAAGATGAAGAAGAAGTTTATTTCGACGTGAGGATTGCCTACGAACCCCTTTTTGTTCACCTGAATTGAACCACAGCCACAAATCGTTCGAAGTTTGCAGGAAAATCAATTCAAGATAATCGAAGCATTGAATCAACTTGAGCAAGGAATTGTGAGTGCCCCTAAGGTCGCCATGGAAGGAAGCCATGATCGCGCAAGTTCGGGAGTGCAAAAGGTTGTCCAGCCTGTGGAACAAAAAATTGAGGAAATCAAAGGAAAGGTCTACGCGCTCGAAACGCAACTGAATGCTCTGGACAATGACATAAAAAAGCTTTTGAACGTGTTCAACGCCGGCAGCTCAATAGGACAGACGAAGCTCGCGGAGGTATCGAAGAAGCTGGATGAGTCGCACAGCAAGATCAAGGACGCAGAGGAGGCGATTGTGAAGGCGGCAGAGGCAACGAGCGTCGTGTCTTCGTACGCGATGTACGGACTGTTTTTTATAGTTGGTGGCGTGGTTGTGTACGCCGTGTCGGTGATTGTTCGAATGCGCAAGGACCGCGCCCCCAAAAAATATATTTAAACGACGCGGAGCTGCGTTGGTTGCGTCTGCATTGCTGCGCGTCTTGTTTCTGGTGTTATTTTCATCCTTCCCAAAACCAGCCCTTTGTCATCCATCTGCTATCGCTTGGCTTCCGACTCTGCACCCCTTGCCCATCGCGTATTTGCGCTGCGTCTGTCCGACCCGCTCGCTGCACTCATGAGCAATGAGGCTACGCGTCGGATTCGGCAGCGCCTGACCAAACGAACCAGCCGTCCGGATGTTGAGCACACCAGCCACGACCATGAGGGTGTCTTCCAACTCGATGGTCTCTTACCTTCCCTTCCGATTGTGGAGCCAAAGCCGTCGACGGCTTTCTTTGGAACTGTTGACGGATCTTCCTCACCCTTTTCCAAACAATCACCGAGAAGACCTACTACGTCTGTAACCTCAAAGCGTCGAGCCCGTTCCAAGCCCGTAGTTCAGCAGTCTCTTATATCTCACATCGGCGCCTTTGTGAAAGGTTTCCGAACTGTGCAATTACGAGACTTAACTGACCAAAAAAGGTTCGGCCAGTCAAACCGTCTCGCAAGATCCGAATCAAGAAACGATACTCTGTTCCAAATTTGCATTCCTGACTTGGAGTGATGGCGATGCGAAATCGGTGGCGGAACCGTGTGATGACGGGTTAGACACCAAAATTAACGTGTCTTGAAGGAAGCATGAAACTATTTGAGCAGGAGTTTGTGTATACTGCTTGGGTACGAAAATGGTTTTCAAATCTGGTCTGTGTCGCCTGTGAACGGTTGCGAAGCGGTTCAGCTTTTTTCGGTTCGCGAAGGAGTTGGACGTGTTTCCGATATTGATGTAAGTTACTTAAAAATGCGCATTCGCTCAAGTGTGTCAATGAAAATTAGTGTGTTCCTTGCGGCTCTAGCAATGTCCAGCGGGACGATGCCAGTGCCGAGGTTTCAAGCGCAATGCCATTGGTGGCTTTCATGTAAGCACCATTAATCCGTCGTCCCGAGCTGACAGAAAAGTATCTCAGAGAACCTTCCGCCGATGATGGGGGGGCCACCAATGGTGTCAAAGTGTATTCGCTGAAATCGCACAGCGTGATCAAAGTTTGGACATTCCCCGACCAAGCGATTAGTGTCAAAGCAAGTAACAGACTAATTGTTGTGGTATGCTGAATATGCTTGGTTTGTTATTGAGACTGAATGAAAGCGTACACAAGGCATATGCGAACAATTCGCTGAAAGTTTTCAGTGCTTTGACACTCTCCCTTTTAGAAACAATTCCCGATTCGTTCCCGGTGTTCTCTGTAGGGTCTCGCTTTTTGGCGTATGCATCCACCACACGCGCGCCGAAGCAAATGAAGCTTTTGGAAAACGGTGAAATTGGAGCTGCCATGTTCTCTGGTGTCGGAAACGGTGTTCACTCGATTGAAAACGGAAATGCTCTGCAAGATAAGGCCATCGACGGGCTGAAAAAGGCAACAAACAAAATGGTGAAGGAAGTGTTGGTTGGAGCGAATTACCTTGGCAATGTTGGGTATGCAGCTGTTTCCAACTACTTGGCTCCTGGAAATGCACCGGATCGTGCGAATACCAGTTCAACAAATGTGGAATCGGTGAATATTGTTAAAGAATCATCCGGCGCAGCTGAGGGGACGGTAATTATGTTTCAGCCTGAATGATTCGGCCGTCAAATCATATTTTGATGTTCAGGTGGCTGTCCGCGAATTTCCACCTGAACTTCACTATTCTTCGGCGCCAGGAAGCAAGGAATCTGTTAGTCAAACGTCAAGCCTCATTTCTCACTGGAAGCCTCACAATAACAAGCTGTCGAATCTGACGTTTAATGCATCTCAAACCCTTCTTTTCACATCCTCGACATCAGCAAACACGTTTTACATATTTGCAATTCATGCCCGTGGCCAGGCGATCTCGAACGCAACTGCTGCAGATGTCCTGATGAACCCCCAATGTTTGTTCAAACTTGAACGTGGGTATACTCCAGCGACTATTGAATCCGCGTGTTTCAGCGCAAACGGCCGTTGGTGTGCCGTGAGCACTGGACGGGGCACAACGCACTTATATCCTCTGCCATACTCTGCGACAGGTTCGGCACTTCAAAACCGAAGTCGAGCACGTTCAATTAGCGGTGCCAGCGTTGGCACCGAGCCCGGAAATTACGAAATAGGGGTAATGAACGGGTGGACAGATGTGAAAAAAGGGACCCTGGAAGCTGTCAACAGTGCCTTCCGTGATCTTTCTTCATCTGGAAGCACCACTGGCGCCGGTGTGGGAGTATATCCTGCGGCTCGGATAAAACAGGTCATTGCATTGTCCTCCGGAGGAGATGGTGGTGACGCTGCAACTGGGGGAGAGAGCATTGCCACAATTCGCGCTACGTTGTGCGTAGGATTTTTGTTCGACCGAGTGCCTTCCAGAATGCCGAAAAACGCAAGGAAAACCACTGTAATTTCCAGTTCTCATGGAAGTCCGTCTTTTGCGGGGCATCTTCCTGGCGGAAGCGGAGTTTCAGAAGACTTTATTCGGCTGTTCCGGCAAAGGGTAGTGTCAATGCATCCGTTGGGATTTTTGACTCTTCACTATGTTGATGTTGGAATCCAAGACCCCAATTCAAGTTCTGGTCATCATGACGGGGCTTCTTCGTCTCCAGGGAGTTGGGTGATGAGTTCCAGTCTGAGTCCACGCGACGGTGGTAATGGACAGCAGCACGGCTTGACACGAACCAATGTGAAAGATGTGTTACAGTGGGATTTGAAACGCTGTCACGACTGGGCTGAATATACGCCGGTGATCGATGTAAGACTTTGGCTGCAAAAAATTCCGATAGAATACTGACTGTTTTTATGGCAAAAGGTTCCTCGGCAGAAAGGATCTGCATGGAATAACGGTAATTGGGCTTCCCAGATCGAAACATCAACATTTGATACGGCAATCTTTGGCGCACCTGTGTGGATGGATCCCTTATTTAAGATGCACATTTTCGACAGCAAGGGTGACACCGGGTCAGGCGATTCGATGGCTTCTGAAGTATCGGTCCTTCAGCCGAACTTGCTTGATCTTCCTGGATTCAGCCAGCTGAAAATAAAACGGAACCGACAACCCGGACCTTCAATTGTTGACAGTCACGTTGCACCAGACATATCATCGGCGATGGTTGATGTTCTGAGGATTCAACCGAGCTTGCTGCAGATTCCCGTGCGTCGAAGAAATAATGATGTTTCATTTGACGACGCAGATGTTGTTGATGGTGAACTGGATGGCGACTGCTTTGTTGACCGCGAGAGCGCGCCAAATATGAGTTCTTCGGTTCAAATGGGCTACTTCAACAAGCTCATGTATAAGCAGTCAAATGGGTGAAGCTGAATGTATCTCTTTTCTGTGCAGCTTGGGCGTTCTGGGAAACTGAATGTGTTCTTTCAAGAAGGTTTAACTTAAAAATAAAGCGCGATTGGCATTGCGAGCAATAGTCAATCCAGCCACGAATGAGTCACACCCGTGTCGTTGAAATCGGGCGGCAAAGATGACTGCAAGAAAAATGCTCCCCTTTGTCCTGGCCAACAGAGTGAGAACTGCACTCCCGCGAATTCCATCGAGGACATTTGTCGCGGCCCCGGCAGTGAATTCGAAGGTTTGATAAGGGATCAAAGTGGGATGACCGGTCTCACTAACGTGGCTTGCTTCAGGTGTGGGAGCTGGGGATTCTGAACCACGTTGCGATCGCATGCCACGATCTGGATAAAGCCACGACGTTTTACAGAGACGTCCTCAAAGGAAAATGCAGCGAGAAGATTGTTGGTTTCTTTTCGTCCTGTCCCGACACTAATTACGTGCTCAGGCATTGCCAGAACATGGTGTTACAACTGTTTTCGTGAATCTTGGGAACACAAAAATTGAATTGCGTGAGTATCGAGCTATTTTGGCTTCAGATTGTTATGATTAACCTTTGGATCGTGATGGTGCGTAGTTCATCCACTGGGTGATAAATCGCCAATCAGTGGGTTTCTGGCGAAAAACAAGGACGGCGGGATGCATCACATTTGCCTGGAGGTGGACAACGTGTTTTCAGCGATGTCGGCAATGCGTGAAAGTGGGGTACGTGTCCTCGATAAAGAGCCCAAGATCGGTGCGCACGGGAAACTGGTAGTATTTCTGCATCCTAAGGTGAAGCGGATCCCTAAAGTATCATTCTTGTTTTCTCATGCGCCGTAAAATGCAGGATTGCGGTGGTGTTTTGGTGGAGCTGGAGCAGCGTTGAACAAAATACACAAAATAAAAGTGCAAAATGGCAAAGGTTTGTCGACCGACCCCTCGCCTCAATGTTCTTCTGTTCTTCGCAAGCGGCCTCCTTTGTCTTTCGATACTTTGAATTTTCTGCGTTCCTTCTGTCTCTTCGTTCCGCAATGACGTCCCTTGGTGTTAACTCCGTGTCCAAACAGAAAAAAAAGAGAGCTGAAGTAAAGCCATGGTGCTGGTGTGAGTATATATTCGCTTGCTTGTGACTTTGCACTGACCGAAAAACGTTCGCTAGACTGTGACAGGTCTTTCGAAGACGAAAAGGTCCTCATCGACCACCAGCGCGCCAAACACCTCAAATGTAAAGAGTGCGGAAAGAAAATGAACACAGCAGGAGGGTTGGCCGTGCACGCTATGCAAGTTCACAAGGAGACGCTGACAAGGTTTGGCTTCTCAACAGTCTTTCTGGCACTTTCTCAAGTTTTCATAGACTTGAGAATTGCCTTCCAGGCCGTGATTCTGTCGATATTGAAATATTTGGCATGGAAGGTGTGCCTCCTGACGATTTGGCTGCGCATCTGGCCGAAGTGCAAGGTCACACCGGCTCGGGAAAGCGAATACACATGGAAACCAATCCGGAATCCTTGAAGGAGCAGCTGGCGGCTTTTCAAGCTCAAAAGGAGGCAATGGCGGCTTCAAACTCCAATTTTACGCCGAACAACCCGTTGACTTCAGCCGGATTTCCCCCAGGCTTTCCTCCCGGATTCCCGCCGGCTTTTCCGGCAACTTTCCCGGCGATGCAGGCATTTCCACCTGCTCCAACCGGCTTTCCAATTCCTCCTGTGCCGGTAGGCTATCCACCGTTCCCTGTTATGGCGCCTTCCCTTCCAGTCGCTCCAGTTCTGCCCGCTATAGCGGCGGGCGTCATCCCCTCGATGCCAGGAATGCCGCCTTCCGCGCCACCGTCAATCCCGCCAATGCCTGGAATGCAACCGCCACCGCAATTCCCTACAATGCAAACGACGGCGTCGAATGCGGAAGATGAGTCTGCTTCAAATCCCATTTCAACAGAACAAACTGTCAGACAACACGGGTCACTTCCTCCGCGGCCACCAGTTTTGACATCACCTGAACGAAAAAATGAGTTTTCTGAACAATCACAGCAAGCGGACGACTCTGCTGGAGGCGAAGGTGAGAGAAAAGCTTCTGGATTTGACAAGTACATTGGAGGTCGCTTCGTCGGAACAACATTTCTTGTGTATGGGGATAACAACGAATCCATCGTAAGCATTTTTGTTGCATTCCTCTTCCAGTCTTTACTGACTAATTTTTTCAGGAAGAGCGAAGAGCACTGTTCCGAGCGTACGCATTTAATGGATGATGCACAGGCAAGACTCCCCAAAGAATATGATTGTGTGACATTATTTTCTTCCTTTGGTTTGTGTCGGAGGAGGCAAAGTGATTTGTGGAACAAGGTCTTAATTTCTTCATCCATCTGACACCCGAAATCACACTTGTCCATCTCAGCCGCACAAACCCCTCAATAATGGTCGCCGCGTTTCGTGTGGTGTTTTCGTGATGTGATTCCACCCGTGCAACCGCTTGGGCACGCTCTAGCAGCAAGAGTCCTGCTACTTGGTCAGAGTTACAGTCTCAAGTTTCAAATTCTGTGACCAATACATCGCATCTTTCTGGGCATGATTATCGTTCGGAAATTCAAGATGAAAACCCATACTGAAACCTATTTTCCTAGCAAAAAATTTTGAGAAGCTTGATTTTTCGGACAAGATATTTCGATCCCGTTGTGCGGAGTTGGAAGTTCACGAATGTCCTAAAAATGTATTTACTAATGACTTGCAGGCGCCAGGATTTTGGAACGAGGGATTTCTACAAGTCGATATTTTCGTCCTTGGTTACTTTCGTTTAAAAACGAATCCAGCCACCAAAACGGCTTTTGTATTTACTCTGACCACGAAAATACCGTCCCTACAATCACATATAGTAACGTCGGAGGGGCAGGTTGCGCAAAAAAATCGGCCCTCACCGAGTCTCCTGATAAAGTCGCTGGTTTCACAATGGGATTTATATGAAGCCCGTGTTGAATTGCTTTTTTATTATGCAGCTCGCTTTGGGGAATTTGCCGGTGGAAAAACTTTGAATTACAGACTTGAAAGATGACGGAACCATTTGAGACTCGTAAGGTCTAACGCAACTGATCTTCTTCTGGGATGATCATTAATGTTCCTTCCGACAGCAAGTTGCCGGAGGTACCACAGCGATGACGAACCGGCTGTAATTAATGACGTGTAATCGTATTCGAAATCCGATGTGAAAATTGAACGAAAAAGTTCTTTAAAAGGCGACACTATTGCGGGAGGAAATCAAAAACATTACCAACATCGAATATCAAACAATGAGCGCAAAAGTTATTGCAGTCACAGGCGCTTCGGGACAGCTCGGCAAGCTGATCGTCAAGCATCTTGCGGCAAAGGCGTCGGCGAACTTCAAAACCGTCGCCCTTGTGCGCAACCCGGGCAAGTATACGGCGCCGGCTGGAGTCGAAGTGCGCGCATTCGACTACAACAATGCGTCCACGCTTGCCGACGGGATTGTCGGTGTGTCCGTGCTCGTGCTGGTATCGTCGTCTGAAATCGGTCAGCGGTATGCACAGCACAAGGCTGTTATTGATGCCGCGAAGGCCGCAAACGTGTCCACGATTCTGTATACGAGCATCCTACGCGCGCCGACTTCGCCCATCGCGCTGAAAGCTGACCACCAAGCCACCGAGGAGTACCTCGCGGCATCCGGAATTCAGTCCGTATTCCTCCGCAACGGGTGGTACGTGGAAAACTGGTCCGCGAGCGTCGGCGGCGCGATTGCTGGCGGTGGCGTGCTTGGTGCCACGAAAGACGCGTTAGTTTCTCCTGCCACCCGAAATGACTTTGCGGAGGCTGCTGCAAACGCCGCAATCCGCTCTGCGAATGGAGAGTCGCTGAAGACCGCCTACGAGCTCGGTGGTATTTCGTTCAAACTGTCTGAGTACGCTGCCGAAGTTTCCAAGCACGCGGGCAAGACGATTCCGTATGTTGACTTGCCGGAAGAAAAATACAAGGAGGCTTTGCAGTCTTTTGGAATTCCAGAAGTGGTCGCTGCGCTGCTCTCGAATGCTGACGTTGGGGCATCGCAGGGCGGGTTGTTTGTGGATACGACTGACATTGCTGATCTTCTCGGCCGTCAACCGGAGGACTGGAGGGAATTCGTCAAGAACGCCGTTCTCGATTCCACAAAGAACTGAATGTTTTAAACAAAAGTATCATCTGTTGTGAACATTGTTAATTCACAAATCTCCGTCTTGACACATCTTTGACAATGCTGTGTGCACAAGCCAGAAGCTATTTGTATGACCTTGATTCGTTCAGCCGAAAACCGAGCGAACTTCGGAGAATCCATCTAAAGCCGGTCTAGCACCAGCATATTTGCTCGTGGATATAAACATTTTTGGTCTGAAAACCGGTAACTCCGACAAACATAAAAACCATCCAATGATGACCTTCTCGCACGCTCTGCACGCGACCGTCTCCATCCTCTTTTTACAATGCTTGGTAATTCATCTCCTTGGAGAATGCGTTTGTCGCCGCAGGCTTTTCTGTCAAAGTTAAACTCCATTGTTACTTCAACAGCTGCTTGCGCGCCAATATCCTTTGTCGTCCAGGAGTATTGTCCCACAGTCATTTACAACCACGTCTATTGCGCAACTTGCAGGCGAATCACCACCCGAGCTTTGTGTTTCACCCTTGTTGATTGTAGGATCCTGCAGGGTACCTGTTAAAATATTCGCGACAAAGGCACCGTCCACTGGCCATAGCCATCTTGTTTTTAGCAATCCAAAAGGATACACCCGTCTTGAAAGGCGTGAAGAGAAAGCCCGCAGAAGGCTCATTGTTCGCGTTGAGTTGGATATATCTCGAATGACCAGCAGAAATCTCTACCGCCCACCAGCGCCACTGCACGCGTCCATAACTGCAAACGAAACTCTAAATTACGAAATGCTGCCTGCAAAGGATATATGGAGGCAAGCCCTCGTCTTTCTGTGAGACAATCCCAATAAGTTTTTGTGTTTTGCTTTGCTAACAGCAAAAATTTCCAGCATTTTTTTGTTGGCGACAAACTTTTCACATAAACAGAGCATGGCACAGACACCAACAAGCCGCAAATACGGCATTCAACTCTCTGAATTGTCAGACCCGGTTGACAGACACAAGCGCCTCACGGAACTATACTTGGAGAGTCTTCCAACAGACAAGCTTCACCGTGAGTGCTCGATGGTCCAGATTTCCACTGACAAAACAGTGTTTCATAGAAATCAAAGCCAAATGCAAGCACGCTAGGCAAGGGCATTTGTTTTTTTTGGAGTCGGGAAACGTGCTAAGAAGGCTGCACAAGGAAACGCAGCGCCGTTCAAAATTTAATCCAAGAATTGAAAAGGAACATTTCTGCTCTCCATTGAGTCTGTGAGCCACGATTAATAAAATGGAGTGAGATGAATATCTTTTTTGTTTTTATTTTTTTAACGCTTCAGTCCTAATTTCGAAAGCTTTCGCTTGGCGGAGTTATCGGAATCAATATACCGGCGTATTGCGTGGGATTGGTGCGATTGTTTCATGACCGATATCTGTGAAAACCAGCCATTGGAGGTGACCTGAAATGTCCACAAAGCCCAAACCCCTACCTTCATGTGTTTCAAAAACGAAATTGTTAACGTACGAGTTGCCAGCTGTCGTCGAGGACGCAGCTGTTGCTTCCGCTGTGAATTCTACTGAGATGGCTTAATTTCTTCGGGAAAAACCGGAACGCCTAGATCATCCGAAGTAAATATATTGGATATCCGACCGCGTCTGATTCAATGCACTGTCCTTCAAAACCCGATTCGGATTACGGGCAGCGCCAGCCCGTTTGTGGAAAGGAAGCACCAAGCCGAAAGTGCTCAATGAAGGGATCATCTGCTCAACACCAATTACGAACACAACGACGACGATGATCCACGAGAGCAGCGGGGTCGTGCCGGCGAAGCCGCCGACAAGCCCCGCGCCGTCGGATTTAACCGACTCCCACTCGTAAGGGTAGCACGCCCTTTCCAGCAGACCGATCTTGCAACAGTGGTGTTCGCAAACAGCCATCATTTCGTCTGCCAACAGACTTCATCTTTTTCCTTCCTCTACACGCGCAGTGGTGGTGCTGTCCACAAAATGCAAGGACAGTCTTCAGGGCAGCATGAAAAAGCTCAAAAGAATGCAAATGCACAACTGATGGGTATAAAACGTTCGGAATTTTTTCTGCCGGATTCCCACGTTTGCCATGTAGCCGGCAGCTGACGCGGCCATGACGAACATCTACAACGCAATGCGGGTATGCACAAGCACACACTGCGGCGCCATGCTTTTTCCGCGACCACAGCCTTCGGCAGGAGGAGGATCACTGCCCCGCGCGGGTGATTCATTTTGAAGCAGAAAAATAAAAATCGCGCAGTGTTTTTGGCGGTGATGGGCTTGCGGACACACTTTTCGTAATTCCGCGGTGATTGCACGGTGATTATACTCTCGGGCTTGGTGCAGGCTTGTGCGAGTATTTGTCGTGATCCAAAGGGCGATCGATAGTTTCTAATTGCCTTCGAGCGGGCTGGGAATAAAGAACCGCATGCGTGGGTCTTCTGTGGGGCGCGGAAAATTTCTTGCGGCAGTTGTGCAAGTTCCGAGTAAATTGGGCGATTGCTGATTCTGAATAAATCGCAACAGACAGCGCGGGAATGGTAATAACTCGGAAATCGGGTAGTGATGGAGCTGGCGGGAATAGACGGCGGGTTGGGGACCGTCGGCGGCAGCACGCGGAGGCGGACTTGAGCATTGCTCGGAGATAGTCGGGCCGACACGATAGCCACCCTCAACACTGCAAATCAAAAAATCCTGGCTGCTGCCCATGTACCGCGCACCCCACGCCGTTGACTACTGCGCCAGCGCCGCACCCGTTCATGCGCCGCCCATCGCGCCCTTTCATGCTTCTCCGCCACCACGTGCATGCCACGCGCCCCGCCTCAAAACGCCCCGCCTCGTCACCCCCGTGCGCAATTCACCTTTTCTGAGGGGTCCCGGCGGTATCAACCTCCTCATCGACTCCTTCACCAGTCCCCACGATCTTGGTTGCAACACCACAAACCTGCCGTCCGTGCGTCTTGCGCAACGGCAACCCCATCACTCAACACCCATCGCCTCAAGCTCCTGGCCCCATGTTAAATGCCGGGATGCCCCCACGGTTTCTGTTTTTCCCGCTCTCTGCGCTTCCGTTCCCGCCCGCCGAAATTCCTCAGACTACCGCCGGCAAGAGTCTTTCGCCGCCGCCGTACACCCATCTTCATGCGAAAATCCGCCGCTCTATTATCACCAGCTTAATCACCGCCCCACAGCGATCACCGCCTCATCGCCGGATGCCTCACATTACACCGAAAGTCAGCAAAGCATATTAGCGTCTCCGCTGTTCGCTCCAGCTGATGGTCCAACGACCCTGACTTCCCCCGATAACCATTTTAAAATGTTTCATGAGACTCATACTCCCCGAGCCAAGTCCGAGAACAACGACACGAATACTGCCAGCATGCAGCTGGCACCGTTGGTGTTTCGTTGCCCGTGGAGTGATTGCGGCAAAGGTGTGTAATCCGCGCCAAAGACACCTCTACCTAGCAAAGAATGCCAGAAAACTTTTTCTCATTTGATAAACGAGAAAATTTTTTTTGAATTTCACAAATCAACAGCTAACGTGACAAAATCACCTCCTTCCTAACCCCACCTTCAAACAAACACAAATAAAACAACAAACAAACAAACAAACACACAAACAACCAATCAAAAAAAAAAAAAAACAAACAAATAAAACCAGAATTTACCAAGGCGTCGCTGCTCAAGTCGCACGAAAACGTGCATTCGACCGTGCGGCAGTTTTCGTGCGACCAGTGCGGGCTGGCGTTCGCGCGCAACCACGACCTGCGCCGGCACCAGCGGTGCGTGCACATGGTCGGCGGACACTGCGGCGCGCGGTGCTGCGGCTGCGGCAAGCTGTTCACCCGCATGGACTCGTGCAAATTCCACGAGCGCACCTGCTCCCTTGCCCGAAGGGTTAGGGTGCGTTAAGGCGGCCTTTTTCTTTTGCTTCTATTTTATTTTATTTTATTTTATTTTTGTTTTCCTTCTCCATCTTTGCCGCTGCTTTCCTTTTTCTACGCATGTGTTTTATTCTCCTCCGTATCGTTGTCGCCTTCAGAATATGGTAATTGTGGAAATGATTTTTTTTTTTTGTTTGCATTCTACTTGATAAAAGGTGTTCTTTTTTGGTGCCTATATGTAATGATATATGCCAAAAGGCAAAATGAACGATGGTAAAGACGCAAGCACATTTCTCTCTGGTAAACATGTTTAAGGTCGATAAGAAAGCCAACGTTCAAAGAGTTCCCGCAACGCAACATGCTCGACTTCGACAGGGCCATGAAATTCGCCTGTAGTTTTGTTGAGGCAGAAGAATATGACTCCAACGGCAGTCACATTGTCAAAGAATTCAATTCATCCTAAAGCTTATATTTGGATTCAAAAAACAGCACGTATTCACATCAGGCGCAGGCCCGAGTAAAAAAAATGATATCACAACGAGAGCAGCTTAAAGCCACATGAATCAACGCGCACCAATGACCTGAAAGAAACATAAACGAGAATACTTGGATATAAAGTCCACGCGGGAGCAAAATATAAGTAAATAGCCGATGGCCAATGAAAATTATAAACTTCAAATTGGCTCAAGCCGACTTCCAAATCTGTTCAAAGCGACTTCCGGATCTTGGAGAAATGTGCGATGCTTCAGTGAAGCCAAAAGCAAGTGAACAACTTTCATCGGTTGGACTGGAGGACGGGAAGGTCGACTGGTGCATCTGCTGTGTATGAAAGCCTCTCGTTTGTGCACTGTCACAAGATTGTCGCTGTTGCTCATGTACTGCAAGTTGGCGCAATTTCTCTGCCGCAAAGAACTTTGGAGTAAACAAGCGCTTAGGCTGCTGTACGACAGGCAACGAATTCAAAACAACTTGAGAGTCCGGAGAAATAATGTTGAGAGCGACCGCGCGGGCAGCATTATTGTACTGCGGATACTTGTTTGACTTGTACAAAATGCAATTTTCCATCCAATGGCCTTCAATCGCGCACAATCGACAAATGTAACCAACAGGTGGGATCGAGTCACGCTGTTTTTTGCGCAACGACAACTGAATTTGGGCTTCTGTCAACTGAGCAGCAAGGTCGGGAGTTAGCGCGGCTGTCCCACCTCTGGTGGATTGCAGGATTGCCATTGGTGGACGAGAAGATTCGAGCGGCGGTGGGGATACTGTCTCAGGCGGAAAATATATTGACGCTTGCTGCGACTGATGGCTGGGATGCTGCCGATGTGCAAAATACGGGCCGAAGGATGAGGGATCCAAGTCGATGCTGTTCCGGCGGGTGGATGCATCTGAGTAGTGGGTGGAAGTCGGAGACGGGGGATCCCCCATTTTGCGCGGGTAGAACACCGGCTCCTCGGACAGGTTTGGGAGGGAGTCCAGCAGTGAACCGGCAGGCTTGAAGCGGATATCGGGAGGCGGCGGGCGATCGGCAACGAAGTTTCTGTGCGTGATGACAGGCATGAAACGCGGCATTTGGCGGGGGTCGCTGTGGAGGCGTTGATCAGCAGGCGCGTGGGGTGTGGGGTGGTGCGGGAAGCCAGGCTGCCTTGGCAAATGCATCGGCCAAGCAGGCACAGGCAGGCCCACGGGGCAGCAGGCACTCAACTGGCAGACGCGTGTGGGCGGGTCGCGCGGCCAGTCCCAGTCCAAGTCCCAGTCCCAGGCGCCGCATCCCGCGGGCGGGTCCCCGCGCCAGTCGCGGCGGGGGTTGAGCGGGCGGCCGTGCGTCGGCGAGGAAGGCGGCGATGAAGGCGGGTCCCTCTGCAGGGATGAACGTGCGAGCATGGGTGTGCTTGGTCGGGTGGGGGGGCCAGCGTGGCGTGGCACAGCGCGGTACAGTGCGGTGCAGCGCAGTGCGGGACGCAGTCAGTCGAGGCGAGGCGTAGTGGGCGGTGCTTGGCCTCGTTTTGGTCCCGTTCGAGTCGGACCCGTCCCTGTCGTCATCATCTCAGCCGCATCTCCGTTCTTCCAGTCACGCGCACCCTGCCACCCGTCCCCATTTCAATGCCCCATCCATACCCCATGCGCGTGCATCCGTGCGCATCCACGCGTGTCCACGCGCATCCAACAGGGTGGGATTCTCATGCCTATCGCGCCGTAAGGCGTGATGGAATTGGGCTCGGGCATTCATCTGTATTTGGTCCAAAAGTTTCTCAAAAGCTATTCGCACTTGGTTCGCTTTAGCGCCGGCTTCTTGTCACACCACCTCTGCAAGCACCTCTCTATCAGCCTCTCCGCCCAACGTGCACCGAATTTACCGTCGGCGTGATTTAGGCGTACTCGGCGCCAGCCAGGGCGGAGACAAATATTTTGATGGGAGTATTGCCATTCGCACGTTAATTGTTTGTTTTTTTTCAATCCCAGGCTACTTTTTGAAAATTTACTTATCACTTGAACTCAACAGATCACAACTGTCAAAGGAACAAACGCCAGAGTAAAAAAAACAAAACAAAACAAACACAAAAACAAAGAGCAAAAAATGAAAAATAAGACGACAAGGAACGAAATTAAAAAAACGACCGCAAGGTCACTTTCGCAAGATTCCGTGTTGGGCAATAGCCATCTTCTCTATCTCATAGAATTATATCCCAAATTACTTCCCGCCTTTGATAACATGTACTCGCTAGACTCTCCATATACCGAATTTCCATAGACAGAGTTTCCATAGTCGCTGGGAGCCCCGTACATGCTGCTTACTCGCTGTTGCCCGTTCATGCCGTCCCCACCAGCAATCACCACGCAGTCGGTCGGGAAGTTGCCTTCTTTGCCCGTGGTGAGATTGCGCCCATACGACCATCCGTCATCAAAGGACTGCGCGATAATAACCTGATCCGATACACGCAATTCAAGCTCGTCCGGTCTTTCCGGCGAGAAATCATAAATTGCCACTCGCACGTCACCGGCGGGTGACTTGGACTTTTGTTGAGGAACCGGTTGTTGTTGTTGGGGCACGTATGCACCAGAAACCGTGCTGTAGATACTCGATAAGCGTTGCGCGGCAGGCGGCGCCGTTGATTCAGGGGCGGCGACTAGGCAATCCAGCGGAAACAGCCCCGCAGCGCCAGTCGTAATGTTCACGCCCTGTGCCCACCCGTCGTCGTATTCTTGACCAACAGAAACCTTGTCGCCAATACGCAACGCAATTTCGTCCGGATTCGCAGGGTTAAACATGTAAATCGCAACTCGCGGAGACTTCCCCTGCGACCGCGGAGAATTGGTTCGTTCAACTACTTGCGCATCATAGATGCTCGAAACTCGTTGTTTCTTCAAAGTTCCTGTGTTGCCCTTCACTGGGTAACTCTTGAGGCAGTCATAAGGGAAGTAACCAGTTTTGCCGTTTGGCAAAACCTGGCCAAAACACCACCCGTCGTCGTAACCCTTCTGCACCATGACTTTATCGCCAATTCGCAGAGCGACTTCGTCTGAGTTTTCAGGCTGGAACGCAAACACAACTTCGTCCGGGCCAGCTTTCGCAATCTCATTGACGGGCTGAGTTTCGCCATCGTACTCTGAACCGTAGATGCTGGACGTGCGCTGAGGTTTGCTTGTGGCGGCGCCTTGTTGCACACTGTTTGGTCCCGCGAATGAGGCAAGGCAATCGAGAGGGAAATGGCCCTCCTTGTTCGTAGTGAGGTTCTTTCCGTAGCACCAACCGTCATCGTACTTATTTTCAACTACAACCGTATCTCCCACATTCAGCAAGATTTCATCAGGACGCTCGGGGTAGAATTCAAGCACCGCTTTATCTGCATTCGCCGGGGGCGCTTTTACGTTTGCTGCTGCCGGAGAGAGCGGCTTGGGAACCGGTGGGGAAGGTGTCGGCTTGTTTTCCACCACAACCGAATCGGTATTGCCATAGATACTTGAACTTCGCGCAAGTTTCAAGGTGTTGTTTGCAAAACTACCCAAACAATCCTGAGGGCAATGGTCCGAGTAAGAATTTACAGGAGAGATTGTCAGAGGGGCTTACCAATGGAAACGTTCCTGACTCTCCAGTCGCCAAAGAAACACCGAATCCCCAGCCATCGTCGAATTTCTGGCTAACAATGACTTTATCGCCAACGCGAAGAGTCAATTCGTCGGAGCGTTCTGGGTCGAAATCGTAGACAACCGTCTCCGTCCCGCTTGCAGAATTTAGTGACCCAACAGTGTTCTGGGGTTCAGCTTCATAGATACTGGATACTCTTTGCTTCGGCTTGTGAATACCAGAAGCGTTTGGTTCGTTGTAAGAGGCCAAGCAATCCTAGATGAGGAACACAGAAGTTTGTTTTAAATTAAAAAAAAAAAGCCAAGACTGCCAAATTAGAAAATACAAGGTTCCAAACCAGAGGAAAGTTTCCTTCCCGTCCAGTGACAAGATTCCGACCATAGCCCCATCCATCATCAAACTTTTTCGTGATAATGACCTCTTGACCAATACGGAGTTCAATTTCATCCGTCCGTTCGGGTGTGAAGTCATAGACAACTTTATCCGCCCCGTCTTTTTTCGGCGACTCGTTGCTGCCAGAATACGCCCCGAATATATTTGAGCTGCTATTGTCTTGCGATCCGTACATGGACGACGAACGCTGCTTTCTCGGACTGCTGACCTCCACGGAGAGGCAGTCCAATGGGAAAAGACCATCATTCGAGGTTGTCAGATTGCTTCCGAATGCCCAACTGTAACGAAAAGTTTTGAGACATGCTCCTAATCAACACCGACAAACTTACCCATCGTCGTATCTGTGCTTCACTACAACCGAGTCGCCAACGCGCAATGCCAGTTCATCGCTTTGAGCGGGGTTAAAGTCATAGATGACTTCATAAGCATCCTGGGACTTGCTTTTGTCGGCAGCTGGTGGCTTGTTGCCAATCGCAAGGGCTGCGTTCTTCTTTATTCCTGAGGTTAAAGACGATGCGCGATTCATGCGATTCGAAGAATTAAACTTGCTCGAAACAAAGTTGTTGAGAATGTCGAGAGGGAACAATCCCTCGACACGAGTCTGCGCGTTTGCCCCGAATCCCCATCTAGAACTCAAAAATCAACAACGAACCCAATATGAAGATGTTTTGTACCCGTCATCGTACTCTTCGTAAACAAAGACTCTATCGCCGGACCGCAACAGAAGCTCATCAGACATGGCAGGGTAATAATCGAACTTGACAGAGTATCCACTCGGCGGAGGAGCAGGCATCGGATTGTTGGCAAGGCCCTCATTTCCGTAAACACTCGAAACACGCTTGTTGAAGTTGCCCTTTGCAGGATTCGCTGATTTTACACCGGGCGCTTCCGCGACACATTCCTTCGGGAAGTATCCAGCAACTCCCGACCCAGCCTTGCTTCCGAAGCACCAGCCGTCATCGAAAAACTCTTTGATAAACACAACGTCACCGATACCTATGTGTGCATTTAGTTGAACACCACAAATCGAAAATCGTTCACTTAAGGGCAGCTCATCGTTGTTGAATGCTCTAAAGTTCAAGATAACCCAGTATTTCTTTTCCTGTTTTGAAAATTGAGGGGCAAGGCCAATATTCGGCATCGGAGGTGGAGGGCCAGAAGAGGGAACAATGTTCTTGTAGTAGGAATCTCTATTGCCAGCGGAAACCGGTGCAGCTCGCTGGTCCACATATGGCTGCCTGCTTCTTTGAGTCTGTCCACTATACGTAGACCCCGCATAATCGTTGTACTGCTGCTGATACTGCACGTGCTGTTGTTGCTGTCCTTGCGAATTAGAAAGGCTAGGGGCGAAATCAAACTTGGTGTGAACCTGTCCAGCATTCATCTCGTACTCGCGTCCAGAATTAAAAGATGCTCCGCGACCCAATGGCATATCCGCCTTGTCTTGCATAGCAGCTTCGTCTTGACGCTGCCGCCTCCGTTTTACAACGC
Source organism: Entophlyctis luteolus (assembly GCA_027604725.1). NCBI lineage: Eukaryota > Fungi > Chytridiomycota > Chytridiomycetes > Chytridiales > Chytriomycetaceae > Entophlyctis > Entophlyctis luteolus. The sequence continues at coordinate 36,336 of JADHYT010000190.1, forward strand.
ATACTATTATGACCACAGCGATCAGGATGAAGCCAAGGACACCAGCACCGATTTCAATGCCCATCAACGAAATTCCAGACGACGAAGACGAACTAGCAGTTGCCGTAGTTGCAGTCGTTGTTGGCGCAGACTGAACTTGAGTTAGGCCGTTGAGAGTGCAGCACAGATCATAGTTGCCGTTGCAATAAGATTGGCCCTCAGTCTGGGTGGTGAAGCCACAATAAGAAGTGCTGTCAACCGCAACGTCAATTGTGCAAGTAGACAGTGAGCTAGAACCGCCGGCTGAAATCAACGATGTGAACAACGAAAGGTAGGCGGCTCTATTCGCTGTGACTGAATCTGTCGGAGATGCAGTGCAGATGGAGGTATTTGCCATAACGCTGTTCCATGACGAAACGAAGTCAGATACAGTGGACGTGCATATTGGAGATTGAGGGCTGAGAGTTTTCGCGCCGGCACAGCCTTTCGCCGTCCCGATGTAGGCATATACGCCGCAGAAGGCGGAAATATGATACTGAGCGCAATGTCAGAAACGGACAGAGGAGAAGAAACACTCACTCGCAAACCACTGCCATTCCAGCCGGAGCATCCATAGGCATTGGCCATCTGATTCATGAAGGAGGTGCTGTTGTCCAGCCAGGTCCCCATGTAGGAGTCGAAGGTAGACAGATTGGTAAAGCCGTTGCTGACGGTGGGATCAGCCCAGGCAAAGTAGTCTGAGATGGGGAGATAATGTTATGGTGAGTGAGGTGTCTCCGGGACGGAAAGAAGCGAGGGCGCACGCTGGCTGCCAGCACTCACTCGAAAAAGCGCCCGTGCAGAGGGCCGAGCCCTGCATGGAAGTGCATCCCTGGACGCTCATGAACAAGCGAGAGGCAACGGGGGACGGCGGCGGCGAGCCTCTTCCAAATTTGCAAAATTTTGCACTGAATCTGGTTGCTGACAGACAAATTAAGCACAGAGACAAACAGACGTTTGTTTCCTATCTTAGTTGTATTCTTTATGCACTTCAATCGGCTCTGTACACGCACCACGCTGCCTGACCGGACACGATACACCAATACACACACACACACACACACACGACTCACTCTTCTGAAAGAAAAAACCAACAAATGAACACCTCCGTAAGCAAAAATATCACACTCTACGATTTGAACACGTTCGACTTGTCAGACACATACATCGAATACTGCGTCGGCCGATAATCACGAGCAGCGTCTGACTGTGCTTGTGCATATCGCTCCCCCATCACGGTCCTTAACGCAGGCCGCACCGCGTTGCGCTGCTGCGCCATAATTTCTTGCATTTGCTTCCTTTTGATTTCTCGCCATCTCCGGAACCCAATCATGATCCCGGCAATCACCAACGCCGCAGCAACAAACGAACCGGCCGATATTGCAATTATGGGCGAAATCAAATTAGCTGAAGAAGCGGTTGTTGTTGAGTTCGTTGTCGCCGTTGTCGTCGTTGACCCCTGCGACACCATTGGGAGATTCAAATTCGTCAGCAACGACGTTTGTGATGCAGTAGCTATAGTTGTTGTTGTTGCTGCTGGCAGAAAGACAGGAATAACAGAAGATGCAGTCGCCAGACTTGCGCAGCAGGTGTCCGTCGAAGTCTGGCAGAAAGTTTGTGCTTCCGAAAACGTTTGGAAACCTGCATAATGAAAAAAAAAAGGAAAAAATTGAAAAGAAATTGGAGAAAATTGTCAGTGGTATCAAATTGAACGAAGGAGGACCAAAGAGAGGTGAAACACACCACAATAACTAGCATCTGTCAGTTCACCGACCAAGCAGGAGGAGGAAGTGGACATTAGGCCAGAAGTATAACTTGAGATTGCATTCACATATGCGACGCCGGAGCTCCCTTCACCATTTGGGCAATTTGCCGTGTTACCAAACACAGAGCTCCACGAATTCAAAAACTTTTGAATCGATGTGGCGCACACGGGTAGCACGGTTCCAGAGATCGTGCATGGGGCGCCGAGGGAGGTGCTCTCGCCAAGAGCAACAAAGTAGGAACACAGCGCAGAGCGGTAGTAGCGCAAGCCATTGCCATCCCAGGTGGAGCAGTTGAAGCCGTTCGGGCTGCGGGCGGTGGCGCCGAAGGAGGGGGCGATAGTCGAGGTGTTGAGTTCGAGGTTGACGAGATGATCAAAGGAAGCGACGTCGGAGACCTGGGAAGCAACCGACTTTGGGATATATGCGGCGAAGGAAGCGTAGTCGGGACACATGGTGGAGCCAGCCAGCGACAGACAGAAGGCGGCCGACATCAGACGGGGTGTGCCCTGACCAAACTCACGAAAGTAATTCTGGCAACAAACAAAATTTTGATTTGTTCTCCTCCAGTTTCAAGTGTGATTTAATTTACCTCGAGTCAATATCGCATCGCAGGGCAAGCAGACACGCGCTCTGGCGGGCGAGGAGGGCGGAATGCTGGTGAGGGATCCGCCCAACTGGGCCCATGCTGGTTGGTTGTGTCTGTCAGTCAGTCACTCACGCACTCACTCACTATCTCTTCTCTTTCACTCACTCTCACTCTCTCACTCTGTCTCACTCTCTGTCTCACTCTCACACTCTCTTTGTGCACACAAACACACACTCTCATACACTGCTCTGCCCCGGCCCATTTCCCAGGCGCCGCCTGCGCCGTCTGCGACTCTTCCGACACCCTCCCCGACACCGTCTGCCGCGTCTGCCACCGCGTCTTCTACTGCTCCCCCTCCTGCGCCGCCCTCGACGCCCCGCGCCACGCCCCGCTCTGTCCCCGCATCCTCGCCGCCCATGCACATCTCGTCTCTATCTCACAAGTCACGCGCCACTCCCGCCACGTGTTCCGGACCGACCCGCTTCTGTCGTCCCTCCCGTCTGACGTCCTGCTGCCGCTCCTTCTCGAAGCTTTCTGCGCTGGCTGCGCCCGCCGTCGCTCGCTCAAAACGCGTCTTTCAAACTGTCAGCGCTGCTTGCATGCATGGCGTTGCGACGCCTGTGCCGCATCTGTCCAATTCAAGCACCGCGACGAGATCTGCGCTCAGTACCAAGATTACGTGAGGTTGCGCAGATGTCTCCGTCAGTGGATGCTTGCGCGTGGGGAACCTCTTGAGTCTTGGTGGAATGAACCATTTTTAGCTATGTTCAGTACACCCGCCAACGCCTCTGAGCCCATGCTGCTAGTAGACTCTAATTCCTGGAGTGATTGGTTCGAATGGCGATTTTCCGCAAACGCTCTGCGCAAAAATCAAATCAATCCCGATATTCTGTTGGCTTGCACTGAGCACTTGTCGAAGCCACTCACTGCTTGTTATGCCTTGCAAAAACATCCGCAAAGAACATCTTGGGGAAGCACTCTCACAATCCACGTTGTAGGAGCTGACGAATATGAACTTTGCGGAAGTGGTCGAGGATGGGAGGAAGTTTTGCATTTCTTGGCTCCGTCTGGTCCGGAAGCGTTGACCGTTTGCTTCATTGGCCCAAATCTTGCCAGTATCGTCAATGACGACGTGTCATTGCAAAATACCATCCAGTTGTGCAAAGAGTGTGAGCAGAAAAACCGCAGCCTGCAATTTGAATTCGTTGCGTCCGAGTATGAAGTCGCAGATCTTCCTGCCCCCGCACTTGTCGTTGCCTTTAATTGCGGTTTCCACCATGAAACAGAGAGCTGGACGCCAGCAATTAAAAAAATGATATCAAGTGACACCGCTGTTTGCTTCACTAGTTTTGATGAGGTGGAAGCACACCAGGATGTGGACGTGTTTGTTACAACCGCTGGATCAACACAACTTTCGTTCACTGCAGTCGCTCAAGTGAACCCATGCAGATCCTTAGTACCATTTCTGGATTTGCGGGGTGGAGACATGTTCCAGTGCCGAAATTCACATTTGTCAATATGCTCAGTCAAGAAGTAATTGGAATATAAATTAACTGCACCAAATGAGTTGTGATATCACCATTGCATCAGTCGTCACAAAATTCTTTGTTTGCCGCAAAATTTTTTTTTTTGCTCATTCGATCGAAATAAATTTGTGACTTACAATAGCCGTGAGCGCGCGTCTGTTTTCTCGAAAAAAAAAAACAACGGCATCCTTTCCGTAGACAAACCCGATTGCATACCAGGGGCGGGTGTATCCAAAGAAACTTCAAAGCGATTTGCCAGGAAGCCTCCCGGCGTACTTTCCGTTCCTGCTTTTACGGAAAATGCTCTTGTGAAGCTGTCGGCCACGAAGAGGGCGCATTGGAGCGCAGAGATGTAAGGTCGAAGCATTTCCGCGCTACAATATGCATCTGGTCCCGCTGCTGCCGTCACTCACCAGAGACCCCAGATTAGACGGCGGCTGATGAAATACCTACCATGATTCACGAAAATGCGTGCGCGCTCCTTTCGATTTGCTCTTCCGTCCGTTTCCATAGTCAGCGCCAGACCACACGTGCGCAAATCCACGCGCTTCACCCTTCTTCTCGCCCGTTAACCGATTCTTGCACGCAGAATGTAATTCACCCTACGAAGGAGACCCGTTGCTGTCATGAAATGTCAGACAACCGATTTCGTGTTTTTTGCAACAGTTCCGAAAGGCCCAACCTGTCACGTCACTTATTAGCTTATTCGCAAAATCATAAAACACACGGGAATTGTTTCTTAGAAGTTGATATTAGGGAATCAGGGGATCGATGCCGAGGGACGTCACGTTTTGAATACAATTCGTCAGCACCTGACAGCATGGGGCTTCTTTGGTCCTACTCTTGACTTTCTTCGTGTTTTATATTCATCCATGCTGCAGTTCGCTTTATCCAACCCTTTTGTCTGCTGCATCGGAGTCGAAGTATATAACTCTTCTTCCTCTGATGCGCATGTTTTGACGTGCAACTGAAAAAGCAACGTCGTGCGGGTGGTGACTCGCGGTATTGAGTGAATGCATCACGCAAAGTTCCACCGCCGATGGCGGCGGTCGGTTGCGGCACTCGAAAGCCGAACGCCCATCGAAAATCTAAAAAACGCGGTCGCACCGTTTCCGACAGTCTCGTTTTCCGTGTTTTTTGAGACTGCAGAGGTCGTTGGCCAAATTCCTCTGTGATGCCAGACTGTCGGCGGGTGGGAGGACTTCTATCCGACACCGAAAGCACCAGCGCGTTGCGAGTCTCGGGGCCGTTTCGCCATTCTTTTGAGAACCTGCTTGAGCGAATTTGTCATCGAACTCCGTCTGCTCTTACAATCAATCTATTTCGGAACAGCTACGATTCCAAAAAAAACCTAAAAAAAAAACACCTGACAATAAACACGTACATAGGTGAATCCAAGTGTCATACATGTAAATCAACTTTCATCAGCTCCGTAACCAGAGAAAACATCAACACACTTCAACTCGGCTTGTCCAAGTCAAGGTAAATCCGCAGCGATGGCGCACAGATCAACCAACACTACTTTGAGACTGAAGCATGGGGAAAGTCCTGGTCTTCCGAGGCACTCAGTTTCCTTCCTCCTAATCAAGGACCGACGGCGGAATTCTGAAGTTCCATCAGATATTGCTTGGCTCCAGTAGTTTACAACGAAATGAGCGTTTACACTCAGTATCATTGATGTTCGACCGAATATGCTGTTGATGGAGACGATTGCCAGAAAGAAGCTCGCCGAGGAATGCACGGTGGACGTCCGACTAAGCCTCTGAATGAGATGAGACTCTGCTTCTTCGATGAACGGCTTTGTTTGGTCAAGCGGCTGGGCGGAATGCGCGAATTCAATCGCCACTTTTTCATCCTTGTGAAATCTTGGAAATCCACCGCTTCGCCAACAAGTTTCTGTCCGCATAGAACCTGAGGACCTTGTTTTTCAGGATGACACGCATTGAGAAACAAATTGCCGGTCGCTGTCCGATTGCAAGATGCGTAGACATTCTTTCTTTTCATTGAACACGACAAGCAAACGCGTGTTTGTGACCAAACAACGCCAAAGCTCGCGGACTGCTACAAAATACTGCCCGCTAAGTCAATGGAAATCCTCTCACGCGCAATAGGAACAGCAATCTCAACGGGAGCGCTGCTGCCTGGAATCCAGGTAACCTCTTCTCTATGCAAGGCGAATCTCTCCGAAGAACAACGCTTGGTCGTTCTCATTCACCTCGCGCATCATTCATCGTTCCCAAAGCCAGCTGAACCAAGCCGTGTAGCGGTGATGATTCGCCGATCTCGATTGCCTTCTCATTTTGAAGAATCTGGAACGAAAGTTAGAAAAAGAAAAAGAAAAACAACTCCAGCCGTTGTGACCGACTCCTTAATCTGGGCGGAAGCATTCGCGGAATAAAGTAGCGGTCAACAGCGCGATAAGCGTAAAACAATCCGACCATCGCCACCGAATACTTCAAAACGTACGCGTCAGCCGAGTCCTTCCACCGTCGCGCGTCGCCTCAGGCATCGTCCAACCGGCGTGTGAAAAGTGGCGTGTGTGCTTGATGGGCGTCAGCGATATCCTCCAGGTCTTGCACTTTGCTGCGTGTGTCTGAACGAGAGTCACCGCCATCATCAGAAAAGTGTGCACATGGTTCATCCATGGCTTCGCCGCCGTTCGTATTCCTGATTCCGCGCTCATTGGCCTATCATCGCAGCCACCAGCGCAGATTTCGTTCGCAGGCTCCTGCGAGGCGACAACAAACACAACTCAGATTGCGTTGCGGGTTCCACAAACCCGAGCTTTCTGTTTCACAGTCGCCTCGAGCAAGCCGTTAATCTCGCGAGCCTGAGGGGATATGCGCGTCGCAACACTCAGCCATGACAAACTCACAGCCAGTTTGTATTCTGTCAAGAATGTCGCGACAGACGGGAACCTCACCGCTAGTGTCTCTGCCATTCCGCGCTGGTGGCTGCGAATACCCCAAGTCAAACAGATTTTTAGTGAAAATTTTCAGGGCTTTGTCCGACAACCCAGCACCGCAAACGGCTTGACCTGGATGCAAGACAAGACTGTCCCATCAACATGTTCATTTTCGCTCTGTGCAGGCGACAGCAATAAGCGCCGCTCCTCACAGCACGCAATGTTCCAACGAAGCGCCCGTGTATCAATCAGCAACAAACTCTAGTCTCAACCACCTGTTCTCGACCCACTCTGTCTTTGCCACTATATTCTTCTTGCATCGTCAGCATCAGGTGCAAGGCTCTGCATTCGTGTCCAGGACTGTCCAGGACTGCCCAGGAACGAATTCCGCTGTATTTTTCTTTCATCAGCGAGAAAGTGTCGATTCTTGTGACCGCGCGGCACTATCCATCACACTATCGCTCGCCGAGCCAGCTGTGTTGGAATTTGATTTTTTTTTCGCAATCCGCCTTGGAATGTTGCGCACGTGCCGGCTACCTCCTCATTGTCGCCAACGGTGTCACGCTGTTCCAATCCTCACACGGCGATGGCCCCGGGAAGTCCTGCAGCAACGTTGTCGGCCATTTTCAACCGTTGGAAGCGGCGCCAAATTGAAGTTCATGGGAGTTTCTTGACGGCCTCGCACAAACTTCGACATAACCTGTTTCAATTCGACAGCACATAAGCCTTCAACAGTGGCAGCGGAGACACTCGTCCTCCCGACTGCGGTGGGCGCCTATCTTGAAACACGACGCAAGTAAAGGATTGGATTCCCAGAGTTGAATTTCTGCCACTCCGAATAAAGTACCAACGATAATAAAGTACCAACGATTGCAACGCATCCCTTTTGTGACTTCACGCCTGTGGATGCTTCTTGGACGATGCCGTACATAATAGGCACTCTCCACAATCGTTGTCAAGCTTCAAGGAGACAGCGGCCGCCGGTAGTAGCCGCCGAAAAGAATGTGTTCAGGGTGCACCGAGCGGTGTGAAGGCTAGGCCGAACTTCGCAGATGTGCGCACTGGTAGTGCTGTTCGGGAAATGGACACTGGTGGGGCGGCCATACAGGCGGAAGGAGAAACAGCTAGATTGGGGTCAGGTCGCAGGTATCATTGTTCGGCGCGGCAGAATCAGTTGAACGCATCTGCATCGGTTTGCTGCGTACAAGGCGGCGTGCTTAACGCGTTGAAGCTGTTTACGGCTGAACAAAACAATTGGTGGTGATCGGATATGCGACGAGTCGTTTCTCCGTCCACCAGGCGAGATTCTGGCCAAACCTGACGGCGCAAAGGGGGCCTGGTCGTTGTAAGCCGCTTCTCCGTGCCGCTGCCCGCCGCTGATTGTCGCATGTCCAAGTGGAGAAGGTTGGCATGCGGCGGCTGGCTCATCCAGAATCGTTGTGGCTGCTGCTCGTTGTCGCCGGACGAATGCTGGTTCCGTCTTCTGTGCGATCGCACAAGTTGGCAATGGTTGCTACGATACCTCCAACGGACAACGCACGAGTCTGCTTTCCACAGTACAAAAGGGCAATCCTGGTATACAAGCTGCGCTCTCATCAGATTCTGGCTGTTGGCGAACTGCGGCTTGACAGGAATCCCCTGGAAATTATGGATTCCTTGCAATGTAGAACTGTCAACTTGAACAGTTCCCGGCGTATTTCACAGTAATCTCGGCTTTGCGATCTTCTGCACTCCCGCTGCAATTCGGACGGGTGTGTTTTCTTGCGAGAGACTGAGGTATTATCAGTGATTGCGTTCCCAACTGAACTGTGGAGTGCCGTATTTCTGCCGTCTTGGATGCGACACTTTAAACTTGTCCGAGCCAATGCGTCCAATCTCTCTGCTAGCTGCCCAACATAACCAATAACCACACACGGACGGGAAGCGCACTATGCTGCAGAAAAGCATTCCGTCGGAAACAACCGAATATCGCACGGCATCCAGCGCACGAATGACGGCCATCAGCCCTGGGATAAATCGCTCCTCGCTGGAACGCTGGCAGTAAACGCGCAGACGAAAAACAACTGACGGGGAATCGCTGGACACACGCGGTCCGAGCACCAAAAGGGACACATAAAAAAAATAGCAGCCATCAGTTCTGGGACGCACCGCCCGTCTGACGGACAGTGATAGTACACGATTGGACGGAAAACAACAAATGAGAAACAGCTGGACGTGCCGGACTGAGTACCAAGCACACCAGACAGCGGCAGCTCGCGGCGACGGCACATTCCAGAATGAGACAACTTGACGCTGCCCGCTCGGATCGCTGTGCAGCCGCAGCGTCGCGTGCAGCATGTGCGTGGCGGGGCAAACGCAGGCGCGGGTGGGTGGCGCGGGGAGATGTACGTGCGCCGGCGGGACGCGCATTCTGATTGGCTGTGACCCTTGCACAGCCCGCCCCGGGCGGGACAAACTTGCAAA
>JADHYT010000191.1:0-45525 GCA_027604725.1 Entophlyctis luteolus
GTTTGGTGGAGCTGCTGATTTTCCATCTGTAGTTGTTGCAGCATGGAGAGGATCTGATTCAAGTCTGGTGTGGTCATAGCTATGGAAGTGCATAGGATGAGGTGAACGTGATCTGGGGGTGATCTGGTGCTGTAAAACTGGGAGCGGGGGGTTTTTTTTGAACGGGGACTGCGGGCAGCCTTTTCGGATGAAACAAACTGTCAGGATTCAATCGAGGAATGTCAGGCGGGACAGGGCAGGACAGGGAGGCTGGAGGCAGTGTCTGGGCAAGCAGGCAAACAAGGTTTATTGACTGTTGTTTCGTTGGAGGAAAAAGAGAAAACAACATCACACAAAAAGGAGACAAAATCCAAACCCAACCAATAAACCAAATCCCCCCAAATCCGACCAACAACCCCCACAACTGACTGCCGTTCATGACACTATTGCTTATTTCTGTTTACATGGCCTTTGCAAACAAGGAGTCCTGGCTGATCCTGACATGAAGTGTGATAGAGTTCTAGTTTTACTATCTGTGAGGGCTCAATCGATGTGTCTGTGGATCCAGTAAAATTTTCTGTTGGTAAATGGTCATGTGTGCAAGGTTCAATGGTTTGATTTTTGCTTTTATCACTGCCACTGCTAAACACAACTATTAGAGCTTGTTGCAACCGTGGGCTCCATGTCTGTAGCTTGGTCAATCATTTCAAGCTTGAGTGCAAAATTTTTCTTAAAATTCAACAGTTTTGTTGCTTGACCATTGGCAGTTACAGCATTTTTGGCTTTGATTTTCAGGCAATTTTGAGTTGGGTGGTTTTTGTCTTGGCAGTAAACACACCATCCTTTTGCTCTAAATTGTGCCTTTTCTTTTGGAGCAAGAAGTTGGAATTTTTGCTGTTGGGCATTGTCAAGTTGCATTGGTGTACGACCATTGTTGGCCTTTGGAAATGCTTGTCCAAGGTGAGAATTGCCTGTGGGGGGGTGGTTGTGACATGAGGGTTGAGTTGGTTGATTTTGGTTTTGGTGACTTTTTTGAGGTGTCTAAATTGTCAAGTTTTTCTGCTTCCTCCTGGAGCTTCCCCAAATAAACTGTGATTCTGTAAAGGTCTGGCACAGTTTGTAGATGTGGTTTGAGTCTGTTGAGGTACTTGATGCAAAGATGTCTTTCAGGTACTCAACACCAGCTGCAGAGATGGCACTGATGAGATCATTGAAGGCAGCTGAATAAAGAACTGCATATTTATTTTTGCAGACAGTGCCATGCAGTGCAAGCTTGTGACGTGAAGCCCCTTGAGATGAACTGGATGTACATTGGTTGGCCAAAATGTGTGTGTGACAGAGAGTCTCAGGTGAAGTTGTACAGTCTGCAAGTTTTGAGCAATCTTTCAAGGTAATTGTCCAAGTAGTTTTGTAGCTGATGTGCTGGCATGTACATAATCTTCCAAGTGAACTCTACAGGCCAGATGGATGGAATCTTGAAGTCAGGGAGGCATCTTGATATTGCTGGAGGGACAGTTGTTACTGTTGCTCTGAGGTTAGAAATCTCTTGTTTCTGCATATTAATGGTTGCTTGTAAGATTGCCTGATTGCTGTTGAGGTTGCAGATGGCTTCTGTAAGCCTGGCAATCATTGTCAAAAGGGTTTCGAAAAGAAAAACGTACAAATAAAATCTGTTTGCCTCAGAATATTTTTACGAGTTGGGCAGACTTAAAGGCTTGTAGGTAACAATTCTGCAAGCCTGGTTAGCTCAATCGGTAGAGCGTGAGACTCTTAATCTCAAGGTTGTGGGTTCGACCCCCACATCGGGCGGTATGTTTTATGAACTTTCCTTGCTTTTTTATGTCTTTCTCGATAGATTTGCAGAGAATTGGCAGTAGGCCAGGAGGCGTTAGAGCGCTGGGCAGGTGCACAGAGTGAAGAGGGAGGGAGCGCAGTGAGTGTCAGTGGAGTGAGTTGTGCGTGATTGGTTGCTTTTGTTGGGGTGGAAAAAACTGTGCTTTCGTCGCAACCAAACGCCACGATGCAGCAGCCCGTCATCGTCATGAGTTGAGCGCCCTTGGACAATCCTCCGCCCCGCGGCCGGCGCCCGGCCCGCCGCCGGTATGAACGCATTCACTCAATTTTGCTGCACAGACACGAACATGGAACGCGAAACGGGCCGTAAGGCTCAGATGTCCAATATAAACGCAGCAAAGGTGCCCGTCTTATTTTCTCGCCTTTGTTTTCCACAGCCGATGCGCCTAATCTTTTTCTCCCATCAGACAGTTGCAGACATTATTCGCACATGCTTGGGCCCCCGAGCTATGTTGAAAATGCTTCTGGATCCGATGGGAGGAATAGTTTTGACGAATGACGGAAACGCAATACTGGTAGAATCTCTTGTTTTGGATATTTTTGTGTTCATCTCCTTTTGCAGAGAGAAGTCGAAGTCGCGCATCCAGCCGCAAAATCAATGATTGAATTGTCCAGGTATTTGCTGTGGAAACCTAGGAATCATAACTCATTTCCGTGGTACACATAACAAAGGACCCAAGATGAAGAAGTCGGGGACGGAACAACTTCTGTCATTATTCTTGGTAGGTTTTTCCGTCAATCAGCTGAAGATGCTTGAACTTCTGTTTCAGCTGGCGAAGTTCTCGCTTCCGCACTTCCGTTCCTTGAAAGGCAAATTCACCCCATCACAATTATTGCAGCATACAAGAAGGCATTGGAAGACGCACTGGAACTCACAAACAGATTTGCTGTTCCAGTAAACACTGAAAACAAAACCGAAATGCTTCGGTTGATCAAGTCGTCTATCGGCACAAAAATGATCTCGCAGTGGAGCGACCTTATGTGCTCACTTGCGTACGATGCAGTGAAGTGTGTGCGGATGGAAATCGAGAGCGGAAACTCAACTTCTGGTAAAAAGGTTGAAGTCGATATCAAAAGATACGCTCGCGTCGAAAAAATTCCTGGTGGAGAGATCGAAGAAAGCTGTGTGCTGGATGGCATTATGATCAATAAGGACGTCACGCATCCGAAGGTGATTTGTCGCGTTAACCCCGTGCATTAATTAACTCGTAACAGATGAGACGTCGAATTGAGAATCCACGTGTTGTTCTCCTGGATTGCCCTTTGGAATATAAAAAAGGAGAATCTCAAACGAACGTCGAAGTCACGGACGAAGCGCATTGGGCTCGACTTTTGCAAATTGAGGAAGAACAAATCAAGGAACTTTGCGAACACATCATCCGTGTGAAACCAGACTTGGTGTTCACGGAGAAAGGAGTTAGCGACCTTGCACAACACTACTTCAACAAAGCGGGAATCACTGCTATTCGTCGCATTCGCAAGACCGACAACCACCGTGTGGCTCGCGCAACCGGTGCGACTATCTTGAACAGAGTCGAAGACCTGAAGGAAGAAGACGTGGGAACCAAATGTGGCTTGTTTGAGGTTCGAAAGATTGGAGACGAGTACTTCACGTACTTGGTTCAATGCAAGGATCCGAAAGCTTGCACTATTGTACTCAGGGGTCCCAGCAAAGACGTGTTGCAAGAGGTTGACCGAAACCTTCAGGATGCGATGTGTGTTGCGCGGAACGTTATGTTTGAGCCAAAGCTGTGTCCTGGAGGGGGTGCGACAGAAATGGCTCTCGCCGTGATGCTTTCAGAGAAGGCGAAAACGCTGAGTGGCGTGGAACAGTGGCCGTACAGGGCAGTTGCTGAAGCTCTTGAAGTTATTCCCAGAACTCTCGTCCAGAATTGCGGGGGCAACGCCATTAAAACATTAACGCAATTAAGAGTAAGTGAAGATATGTGCATGTGGACTTCTGAACATTCTCCAGGCGAAGCATGCAGAGGGATATCACTCTTGGGGGATTAACGGGGTAACAGGTGGCATTGTTGACATGACAGAATACGGTGTTTGGGAGCCACAAGCAGTGAAAGCACAAACTATAAAGACTGCTATCGAGTCTGCCTGCTTGCTGCTCCGCGTGGACGATATTGTGTCGGGATTGTCCAGAAAGAAGGAAACTCAAAGCAAGTCTCCTGCTGGTGCGGAAAGCGCAGATCCCGAGGATGGGGGAGATCCCAGAGAAGGATAAGATGCCTGTTTGTCTCAAGTGTTTTTACTGCGGCGATCAATGCCAATTATTTGCTGCTGCCTCGTTCTGCACCGGCCGAATGATAACAGATGTATGGAGTTACGAAGACAGGCAGCATGCATCACACTTCCCTCGGCACTCGTTTCTACGCAGGGCTCAGCTGCAAATGCAAGTGCAAGCACGCCTTGACATCCGTCGCCGTAATGTCAATTGGTCAAATGTCAGCACCAAAACTTTCCACTGAATCGAACGTCATTCCGATCACAAGGCTCTAGTCATCATCATCATCATCGACATGTCTGCGGCAGCATCAACAGTAGCCTCGGGACCGCAAACGCAAGGGCAGACACACCTTCCTGGGGGGCACCTTCCCCGTTCTCCGCTCTCCCTGCGTCCGCGCCGCTCTGCACGCTCGTCCCCGCGGAACAGGCCCGTCCCAGCTCCCGGCACCACAGACTCGCCTAGCGGCAGCTCGGCCACCGGAGGCAGTCCCCGTTCCCCCGCTGGTGCCGCTGCAGCTGCCAATCGCCGAATAAGCTCTTTGTTGCCAGCCACCAACGATGTATACATTGTGAACAAAGCTGGGTCCGCCGCTTCTAGTCCCTTTTGGCATCCCACAACCCCCTTAGTCAATTCAACGACTTGGTACAAGTCCCCGCACGGTTTTGCCTCGATTCATTCAGCTGACATCGATGTCGGCGCTGATATGGACGATCTTGTTCTGGACAGCGGGAAGGAACATGAGCACGTACAGCAGCCCCTTCCGCAAGATGGTGCGGAGGTCGTAGATGTGGAGCACCAGCGTCTCACGTTCGCCAACATCACAAAGAATGTGGCAGCGCAAAGCGCGGAAAGGTTGGAAGAGAAACTCAGCAGTCCAATAAGTAGCTATTCGTCAGAATCGGTATCTTCGGCCACGCATTCCGTCAAGATGATTATTAACTAACACGTTTCATTCGTCGTTGTTTCAAAGGTGGTCGCACCAAAGAACGCAATTGGAATCCACAAACTACGCTGGTTTCAACCCCTGCTCAAGAAATCACTGCCAGGATTCAGTGCTTCGGTCAAGAACTCTCCGCCGCACTCTCCTCGCAATTTTCCTGCGCTTCCAGATGACACAACGATGCACGAATCCCGTGACAAGAAGAACGAATATCGTACCATAAAGCAACTTGGAAAAGGCGCACAAGGCGTTGTATCGTACAGTGTTCATATTGCAACAAATTCCAAAGTTGCGTTCAAGGCGATTCCGATTTATTCGATGGTCGACGGAAACGTTAGAGAATCATTTCGACGTGAAATCACTATTCTCAAGAAATTGCAAGATCATCGAAACATTATCAAACTCTTGGACTGTTGGGAAGGCAAAGGAAAAGTATACCAAGTTTTTGAGTGCTGCGAAGGCGGAGATCTTTCCTCGGCCGTTGGAAAGGCGTTTCCAATGGCCGAAAAGCTTCGAGCACATTTGTTTTATCCGATTGTTGACGCGGTCAACTTCCTGCACTCCCATGGCATTCTACACCGGGTAATGCTCTCTTTGCCTCAATTTTGTTCTGATTTGTTGTACTTGCAGGACATTCGCCCAGCTAATATTCTCATCCGCCGCCCATTCACGTCCAGCGAATCTCCAGAATCGCTCCTTTCTCTGCCGGTTCTCGCCGATTTTGGCATTGCCATGGAGGAAAAGTACGCAAGCGGCCGAATGCTGACCCAGTTCCTGGACCGCCCGCCGCATATTGCTCCAGAAGTTGTTGATGGCCACCCGTTCGCACGCCCTGCGGATATGTTTGGCCTCGGTGTCTGCTTGATCACTGTTCTTCTCAACAGACCAATCGACATTTGTGACCAAGATAAGACTCTGGTATCTCGCGAGTCGGCGTGGGCACGGCTCTCCGTATCGGAGAAGCGTCTGGTGAAAAAATTGCTTGAAGTTAACCCTAAACAAAGACTAACGGCTTTGGAAGCTGTGCACGATGAATGGTTCAAGGCAACTGGAGTCATCTGAATTTTTCTTTTAGAATTTACCTTGCAGAAGTCGTTTGGCGGATGAGATGTACTGGAATTACCACAGATAGCCCATAAAGAATTGCAGAAAATCGTTAGATTCTTCATACCCCAAAGCAATTCTTTCTTTTACACTTTGTCAAAAGTCCGATTGCTCTGCCTTGATACAACCTCCGGCACGCTAATCCCGTGATGGAACGCATCTTCTCCGGTCCTGCAAACCGATTGCAAGACAATTGCGGCGAGAATTTCTATTGCCGCAAAGAATGTAAATTGAGCAACACAAGCTTTCAGGTTTGACAATTGATGAAAATTTTCACAAATCCACAATGCAGTCCTTTACTGTTGAGCTAAAAAATGTCCCGCTTCAAAACGTTATTTCCTGCTCAGCATAACACGTCTTTTGGTTTGGTTTTTCCAACCGAGGGATGCGCACCTCTTTGGAAAAGGCATGAGCGATCCGCCATACACTCTTTGGGCTGGATCGCAGCTAAAGTTAGGGTTGCTCAATTGCCGCTCTGGCAAGATTCTAGTGGCACTTGCAGCCGTAATGACCATCGCGTCGAATCCTTCCAGCAATCTTTCCAGCTCCTTTGCGTTGCTTGCAAAAGTCGACTCCCGCCTTTGCGGTGCTGATCCGGCCAGCGGTTGACCGTTTGCGAAGTCGCGCTGACCAATATCGAATGACTGCCCTTTTCGTACGTTTTGGGCGTTGTGGACGCATTTGGGAGAAATTTTCGGCACTGACGGTGTGGGGTCTGCGGGTTCTTCCCTGCGGTGGGGCCACCTGCTTACTCAAAGCTTCGTGAACTGTCTGATTTGCTGGCATGGAGTGGCTACGCGGAGGAATGCGTGGCAAGTTGTGGCTCGCTTCCGGCAAGATCATATTGGCGTCAGGCACAATCGCTGTTGGAATTAGTGACAAAAGAAAAAAACAACAAAAAGAAATTTTTTTCGATCTTGATTTACAAACCATTTAAATGACTTTACGATGTGTTTCGGATCAGGGGAGTAGGGTACAACACGCGAGGTACAACTTCGAAACTGAAGCACTGGATACTGATCAAACGCTGCCTTGAATACTGCCTTGTACAGTTGACTCTCTGTGTTAGCCAAAACTAGGAGAATCGTTGAATTCAAGTTATCTCCATAAAAAAGCGCACGAAAAAGCACATGATTTATAATAAATGTATTTGCTTTGCGGAGAAACTGCGGAAGCCACATGACAGTCACCACTGCGCACATACGCGCATTTCCTTGGCTGCCGTAGGAAAACCTTCAGAAGGCGCATATCGACCTGATTTTCGCAATGATCGACTAATCGATGCGTTTTTCGAACTTGAACCGGCGCAACATGCCGACGCTTCTGGGAAGCCTTGTCTAGACTGACCGGGTTGGGGGTCCAGCGCGATTGCACATCCAATGCTGATCTCGTCTTGACCCTGGACACCTAGATCTATTCGGTGTAGGGATACGATTTTGAACATTAGAAGGTGCCATTAGTCGAACTTTCGCGACCGAGATAAAACTTTTTTTGATTCAAAAAAGTTTTTAAATTGGAATTGGTTTCGTTGATTTAACTTTCGCTCGAAGTGCTCCGTTGGCATCATGCGCCCACTTAGAGTATAATCGCAACTCTATAACGCTAGTGCTTTCCGGAGAACAGTACAAAAGAACCACATGTTTATGAAGACACTGAATAAAAAGAAAGTCGAAATTGCTAACAAGAAAAATAATTTGTTTCAAGAAAACTGTCCAATTTCACAGCCGTCGCCACTCAGGAAGCTCTGAACTCGGCCAAATGTTCCTTCCACGCATACGATTGACGCCGTTTCGGAATGTATACTGCAGGAGGCTGGGCTTGCTGGTTAGGACTTTTAGGCGATTTTTCTGAACTTGCGCTAACACTCCCACTCGCAGCTCCTTTTGAAAATTCAGCGGCTTCAAATGCTTCAGCTGATGTGGTAACTTCCGCGGGTTTACTGATTTCTTCGTGTGCCTGCGCCCCATCGCTAGTAAGGATTTCTGAAGGACGAAGAGTTGTCAAATCGGGGTTGCTGGTGTTGACTATGAGTGCGTCAAATTCCGACATCAATCGATCCAGATCCCGTGAATTGCTGCTAAATGTTGGTGTTGGTCGCCGCAAGTCACCTGCAATCACAGGTTGAGCTGGCGATGTAACGATAGGCTTGTGTCTCGGATCTGGAAGAGGAACTGCTGTCGAGCTGTTGCTCGCAGATGTGGGGCAGGGAGCGTTCGCTGGAGCGGCGGACGGCCTGCGGGGACGAGGTGGCGGGGTATACTGGGGAGGCTTCTTCTGAGCATGCCGGTGCGGATAGAGTGACTGAGGCTGCGGAGTCTGCGACCGAGCGGGCAGCAGGATAGACTTGATTGAGCCGCGTGCTGGCATCGAAGACGTGGAGTCTGGTCCCGACGGGGCGATGCTCATCGGTGATCAAATGCCGATTTGAAGGGATGCCAAGTGTCGCCGCCCACACGGGCTGAGATAGCCGCAAGACTTAAATCCGGGTCGAGTGTCGATGCTCCGATGGCAGCTGCCTCGCTAGACTGTTTCAAATGGAATGAAACTGCCAGCAATGAAAATTTGACGTTCGCTGTCGCCAATTCATTAAAAGATTCGAGTCACCATCGTGACTGGTAACACGTCGGATGTTACATGGCTTGTGTTGTGTCTTAAGGCTTGGTGTTGTGTCTTGGGTCACGGAAGAAAGAAAACTTCTTTTCAACGCTCAATCAAGTAAAAGTCAAGGTATCGGAACAATTGGCGATTTCCTGAACGAATGGTCTATACAATCCAGAAACTGCTCTTTAATTTTACAATAATGACATACGCGAGCTGACCAGTACTGCCCAGATTCCAGCAGCGCGAAGCTTATGGTGAAAACTTCGCTTCACAACACCTGGTGTGACTAAACTAGCAAATACTCCAGTTGCAAGATGTTCTTCCTCAAATTCTCAGTATTGAAAGAAGAACATTGAAAGATTATTTGAAGAACATCATGTACTATTTTGGCAAGGACAATAGAATCGAAAACTTTTTAAAAAACTGTTACTTTGTTGCATGATATGTCGGTTGGTCTGGCTGTGCCGACTCCTTGAAAGTGTATTAAAATCATATCTTTTCATGTATTCCCCAATCGGATATCGCGTACATTGACTGTTGCCATCAATGAAATTAGTAACAAATTTTTTGGAAGCATTCACAAATTCATCCACTAGACTCATACAGAAGAAAAAATGAAAGTGAAAGAAATTGTTCATGAGCAAGGATTTCTCAGTAAAACATTCTGGTTACTGCACATTCGGGCTTGGGTTGTTGGATAAAACTTGTCGGGACCAGTCTGTTTTACAGAGAAGAAAACTTTCATAGTGCAACGGCAGCACGATGGTACTCATAAATACATCGGAAAAATTTGAAATAGATAGTATCCAAAATCGCTAATGGCTTTTTTGTTGGCTGAAAAGACATCCGAGTTTAGCTGCTCACTATTTAAACTGGTTATCCTCCTGAATCTTAGCTTACCAAAGAAATCATTGTGGCAGTCAAAGAAACTGAAAGATTCTAGCTTTTGTTTGGTACTTAATGCAAGCATCAGGTCCAACAGGCACAAGTTTGTTCACGTCAATGTTCCTACTTGGTTTTTATGAAAACTTCCAGGTTCGACTTAAAAGCCAGCAGATTGCCAGAATTTTATTTTGGTCATAGCGCTAATTACAATATTTGCCACAAATTTTTCCAGGATATCCTAAAGCTATAAAGAATCACGCTTCCAGAAATCTCCAAAAACCGGGATTTTGCTGGAAATGAACTTGGAAAAAAAATGTGACTAATGCTTCTCTTCTGGTATTTCTGGATAAATCGTTCAGACCTTTTCAGAGAAACTTAAGAATTCGAATGGATAGAAGTTTCCTGAAATCACTACTGTAAACTTGAGATTGTCTTGAAAACAGACCAAAAAATTAAGGCCAAACTTTCACGCCCATACTTATTTAAATTGATATATTTTCATTGGATTTACATTTTGCAAACATCAGTCAATATGAATCACCCAACTTTTCTCTCCATGCATAAGAATGTGTGCGCTTGGAAATGGGTAGAAGCGGCGGAAATCCGTTTGCAGGAGATTGCGGAAACCTTGTGAGTGGAATTTCCTGATGGCAGCCATCGTTGTAATCTTCGAAATGTTGTCCGCTCTTGCAGATATTTTCAGACACATCACGACTTTTTCTTGTGCGCTCAGCAATATATTCTTTCAGCGCAGTGCAAGCCGGGCTGCAAAAGCCAGTAGGGGATTTGCGCGATTCGTCGATCAGACCATCGATTTCGGAGATCAGAAGACTCATATCGTGCACAGCGTTACTCGACGTGGCCGAATTCTCCTGATTAAATGATGCAGCCATCGTATCCATAACAAGCTCGTAAGGCAACTCGGGCAGTGGTTTAGCTCGAGCAGGTCGCGGCAGCGGCGTGAACTGTTTCGGTTTTTTGCTAACATGTCTTGCCGCTTGCATATGCGAGAGCGTTGCCGACAATGATGAATTACCTCCGACTTGAGGCATCAGTGGCTGAGCGTTTGCAGGAGCGACGAACGTCACGCGCAAAAGTTCGCTTGATAGGGAATATGGTTGAGACGGCTGATCAGGTTTCTGGGTTTGCGAGTGGGGGTAGGGGATCATTGGCAAGTTCAGTGGAATTCAATTTCTTCAAATTTTTTCGTATTGTACTAATACGTGTATCCTCTTAATGACTCCCAATCCTGTCCGTGATATGGAAAAATACAGTCACATTCTGCTTGGTAAACGCAGCTATGGGCATGAGTGTGCTAAAATTTCCCTCGTTCTGCAACCATTGCCGCTCGACAGACACCTAAACACAAAATTAACTACAAGCCCCGCGAAATTTCTTGACAAAATGAAAACCGACCACCGACCGCTAACGCTCATCGCACGTCTCATAACCACGGCAACAGGGTTGCGGAAAGTAGCTGTTACAATATGGGAATCAGTTTGAGCAAACAAAGTCCACAACGCAAAAAGCGTTTGAAAGTGTCGTTTCAATCGTTTATTCACAGCGATACATCAGAAATTTTCCAAACCAGATTTCCAAGCATAAGATTCCCTACGCTTAGGAATGTAAACAGCGTTTCCGGCAGAAGGATCCCACCGGGTTTGATATGTCAACTCTTGGCCCTGACAACCCTCCGACGGACTGTCCAAGTTGCTAGTTGCGGGGCTCAATTTACATTTTTCTACAACGGTTTGTGTCATGGCATTTTCGAAATCTCCTTCTTCTCCAATAAGCTCGTCGATCTCTGAGAGCATCCGATCAATGTCTCGTATTTTGTTGGCCCGCACAGTCGGCGAAATCGGTGAGCTGGTGGCAGATTGAGGCACCTCGGCTTGAGACTGGCGCCGCCGTGGACATGCGCCGTGAGAGGGCTTCGCGAATCTAGCCGGCCATGGCGGTGGTGTGTACGGGGGCGGCTTCGAAAAGACGGCCGCCGAGTCGCGGTTGAACGCGGCGCTAGTGGCGGTGTACATTGCGGGCGCGGCGTAGTGGAACGTCCCAACACCGACGAACGATGTGCCGCCCCCCGGTTTCATGCGCTGCAGCGTGTCGTTTGGTTCTGCGGCCATCACGTCAGTGGATTGGCGCGAAATTTTATGCTTGCAAAATTTCTGCTGCACCCGACACTCGTGCCCATCTTGGCTCTTGTTACTGCGCAGTCCGCGGCTGCTACTGTCATCCACTGCCGATTTTTGAAGTGCGGCGCTTACGCCGAGCTTGCGTGTTTTTCTTTGGCAGTTGCTCCCTTTCAATGGGCAGTCTCTATATGTAACGCCCACGAAAAGGAAACAAGCCGTCTGCGTTATCTTCACGGCGACCGAAAACTCCGGAGATAACTTTGCAGCATTAATCATATCCATAACTCGGCTCGGCTATGTGGGGCATGATCGATGCGCGAGTACAGAGGACAAGAAGCCGCTAACACGGTTCCTGTGACGTACATAATTAAATGTCATGAAGACCATCGAGGAGCTGAGCCCAGTCAGTGAAATTGGGAAAATGAAAAGTTGTCTTCAAACGAGTAAGCGTACGAAAAAAAAATCGAACAAGTCACAAAGAAAATTTTACACTGATGAAGAATTTGAAATCCCTTGCACAAACCCCAGAACTAGTTTCAAAATTATAACAAGAAGCAGTATAAGGATTGACTGTGTAATGAAGATGGGTGAACGCAAACACCATATTTCGTTGCAAACTTCTTTATCAAGGAAACAGACGTTGCGGACTATTAGGACTTCAATGACAAATTGAAATGAATTCACATTGAAATACTTTGAATTTCTAGAGATGCCATTCTATCTCCCAAGCTATATCCTCTTGTCATGGGGAATGATATGTTTAGAACTAAAATG
Organism: Entophlyctis luteolus; assembly: GCA_027604725.1. Lineage (NCBI taxonomy): Eukaryota > Fungi > Chytridiomycota > Chytridiomycetes > Chytridiales > Chytriomycetaceae > Entophlyctis > Entophlyctis luteolus. The sequence goes on from JADHYT010000191.1 coordinate 12,515, forward strand.
GAAGGGTGTGTTAATAAAAATCAAGCTCAGTGCCATTTTGGTCTTTATAATACGAAGTGTCACAAAAAAGATTTCCTAACTTTTGGATTCAATGTGATCATACTCCGGGATGCTTGATGACCGGAAACAATAAACTCAGCATCAGCAACGCACACCACAAAGACGATGTATTCATGATGATCCGGTTTGTAAAATGCACCGGAGTTATCACACTGTCTATTATTACAAACTTTCTGCCTGATTAATCGAAAAACTTAACGGTGATTTCTTTGAGTTAAAAACATTTAAAGTCTACATGGACCTGTTACATGAACGATTTCAAAGTTGCCAAATGCTTACACTGATTTGTTGAACATCATCCAAACAACCTGAAGTCAAGTTTGACCTTTCATATTCTGTCTGAAAACCCCTCAATTTGTCGCCCAGCTTTTTCTAAAAGACTGTCGACCTGCGTTAATCATCCATAAACTCATCCGTCGGCAGCCCAGCCATTTTCCAGATTAAGCGGGCAGCTTTACGGAAGGCGGGTGCAGTGAGATTTTTGACCTTAAATTACAGAAAGAAATCTTATTCATAATCCAATAGCGTTCCAATATTCTGAATTAGTGTCTAATCTAATTGCTAAAGTCTGACTCATAATAATATTACCAATATTTTATTGGACATTATGTGCTGAATTCCCATGAACTAGAAAGAAAAAGAACCAAGAAGATAGAAGTGAACTTGGACGTATGTTTCCTCTCATTTTTTTTCAAATTTAGCAAAGATGACTAAGAAAAAATTATAAGCTTTATATTCATATCCGTGGACATCCCCATTACTCTGCTGTCATCCCATAATCATATCCTTGACCGCGTTCGACGCCTTTCTTTGCGGAATCAGTGGTCTGACTGGCCCCGCCGATCCGATCTTCTCACCTCCGGGTCCAAACCCAGGTGCTCCGTTGCCAAAGCTAAATTCTGCATACTCATCAGCCAGGTGATAGAACGGCACATTAGAATCTGCAAACTTCGTTCCGCTTGAACTTGGCGAAGGCAGATTATGATTGTATTGACCGTACGGTTGCGAGCTGCCGACCTGCGGCGACTCGTGTAGGCGCTGATTGTTCTGCATGTTTTGATGTTGCGCATTATGCTGTATTCTTCCTGCCAAAGATGGCCGCCGTTGTTTTCCAGATAGTGCACGTGTCAAATTCGTTCTCGACATCGAAGACCTGTTCTCTGAAGACAATGTAATAATCGGAGGTGCTGACGGCGATCTTACTGGACCGCCGTTTACCAACACCGACGCGATCGCGGGAGTGGGTTTTACTACGCCAGAAGGCATATACGTTTCACCAACCGGTGCGACGACTGCCGCCCCCGAGCTTGGTGCTGACGGACCTTGTCTGACAGGCTGTGCGCGAGAAATTTGGGCTGAACTGTTCCCCACGGTCGTAACATCGGATGGGCTTACATATTGCATTCGCGAATCGGCCGCAATCTGCTGTGCAGCTGGCACGGCTGAATTTTCAGGAAAATGGGGTGGCTGCTGAGTGACAGAAGCAACCTCTTGCATTTCAGTTGGACCCGCAGATGGAGATAACTTTTGCACCGGATGCAAATCACTTCCTTGACCATTATAAGGACGAGGAGGGCGTGACACTACATATGTGGTGTTTGGCATGGGTGAGACTACCGGAGAGCCACTCATTTCCGCCTCGTCGAAACTCAAATAAGAGTACGCAACGGAGTCGATGTCGTCTGCCTCTAGTAGATTCAGGTGCATAACAGACTTGGAACCTGATGCTGCGACTTTTTCTTTAGATTCCGATCCCTTTTGAGCTTTCGCAGCTTCCGAAGAATTCAGTCGCTTCCAGGACGACAGTACATTTTGCAAATGTTTAGATGCATCAGCTGCGATAGATTTGCCTCGGGCAGCTTGTGATTCCAGTTGCTCCAGAAGCTTGCCTTTAATCTTCGCAGACTTAATAACTCTTAAGAAATTGGGGGGTGGAACGACGGCAAGCGAAACACGGTTATTTGTTGTCAATTTTCGACCACCAATAGCCGAAACGCGTTTGCTTGTGCGTGAATTGGAAGATCCCAGCGGTGCATCAGCAATATCAGGAACAGGGGCGGGCTCTGATGAGAATTCAATGTTATCGTTGACGTCCTCCTCCCAGTCCTCTTCAATCGTGACTGCAGTTTGGCCGGACAGTGCGACCGCAAGATTTGACAAACTAAAGGACGACTTTGCGCTGCTTGTTAGCGCTGGAAACGACACAATGTTGACATCTTCGGCTTGTGTAAGATTTGATTCCGCCGAATCCATCTGTGGCGGAGTGGCTGTGTTTAGGAGTGGGTATGCGCTCTTGTCGGGCTCGGATGAAAGAATGTTCACGGAACGTTTCGAGGCAAGCTGCAACTTGCTTTCGGGCGCAGGAGCGCTCGAATTAACGGATGGTTGATCGTGCGATTGAGGTGGCGGTTGCTCTGTCCGAACCTGGGAGAGCGAAGCATCTAATGCAATAATCGAAGTAGTCCGAGGCCGAGTGGTCATGATGGACCGCGATTGTGGTCGCGCTCGGGGTGGTGGTCGGTTAGCCTTGCCCGACAACAGGGGCGCTGCTGAGTGTGCATCGGCGGATTCCTTGGTGTCAATCGTGTCCGCAGTGAACTGCACTCTCTGCTTCCCTTGGTTCCGATTACGTCGATGTGGCTGCAACGACTGTGGTATCTGATGTATGCATATTTTGAGGGTTAAGCATATGATGGGTGATGATGTTGTGTATCCAGATCATTCACCTGCAAGCCAATGCCGCGGTTGATCTCGGCGTTTTGTCTTGCGACCATGCTCATGGTCGGAGCGTCGATGATACCATCGCTGCTGACAGTGCCGGCGAAAGTCGCCGCGGACTGCTGCGGCAGCAGCTCTTCTTCCCAGTCCCAGTCGTTCGCAGACACGCTGCTTTCGAGCGCGGCCGGTGCGGGGACAACGGTGCGCGACGCGGGCCATGCCTGCGGCGCCCCGACGGAGCCACCGCCGCGCTGCTGGTGCTGCAGCAGCGCGCGTCCCGGTCCGGCGGCCGGCGCGGCGCGGGCTGCAGGTGGCGGCAGCTTAATCATGTGCGATTAATCCCGCGTCACGTTGGCTCGATCACTTGCCCGCGCCGCCCAGCCCTGCTCCGACTCTGCCGCTTTATCGTCGCGGCAGCAGCCAGCGACGCTTGCTGCGCCCGCCGTGCCTTTGCGTTTGCTCTCCAGTGCGGGCCATTATCCCATCTTGGCAAAATTAGTCGCGCAAACAATTTTCAAGTCCATGATAGAGTCAATCAACGTTGACATCAAAATGAGTACCTGCAAAAAATTGAATTCCTTGACCGAGATGAGTGCAGCGGAATTCCTTCCTATTCGTGTTATGAGAGATGCGTGTGGGCGGTGATGGCAGAAGCCTGATTACACGGAAAATGCAGAATCCGCTTTTGCGCGATGAACGCATGCGCGAAGTGCGATTGGGCTTCGGCGCGATGGGCTTCAGTCACACATATGGCGCTGCGGATCGTGAGGCATGTCTGGCACTCTTGGACCGTGCCTCGCAGAGCGGCATAGTCTTTATCGACTCTGCAGACATATACGGCGCAGGCCACAACGAAGAGCTCATCGCCGAGTGGATGGCACGCGACGAGGCGAATAGAGAAAAACTGTTTCTGTGCACCAAGTTCGGCTTCAAGTTTGGATACAGCTACCCGAACATTTGCGGATCACCCGAGTATGTGAAGGATGCTTGCGATGCTTCTCTCAAGAGACTGGGTGTTGACTGCATCGATTTGTACTACCAGCACAGGTTAATCTCTGTTGCAGCTTTTCTCGTATGACTGATCCACACTCAGAGTCGATCCAGATACTCCCATCGAAGTCACAGTTGGAGCAATGGCCGACCTTGTGAAAGAAGGAAAAGTGAAATATATCGGGCTCTCGGAAGCAAGCGCAGAAACAATTCGACGTGCTCACAAAATTCATCCTATTTCGGCGGTACAGGTTGAATACTCACCTTGGGAAAGAGGCATCGAGCAAAACGGCGTTTTGGATGCATGTCGTGAGCTCGGGATTGTCGTGGTTGCATGTGAGCTTTGATTCGTGCGAAATGAGGCTGCCTGATCATCTGTCTCTAGTTTCGCCGCTCGGTCGCGGGTTTCTCACGGGAAAGTACAAGTCTATTGAAGACTTTGCTCCCGTAGATGCGCGTCGCAATCACCCGCGGTTCATGGCTGACGCGTTCGAACCGAACATGCGCATTGTCAACTTGTTTGAGCAAATCGCAAGCGAAAAGCATTGTTCCCCCGCGCAACTTGCGCTCGCTTGGCTTATGGCGCAACAACAGGTGAAAGTTATTCCCATTCCTGGAACCACGAAGGTGGCGAAACTGGAAGAAAACCTCGGATCTCTGAACGTCACTATTACCGAAAAAGAAAATGCTGTTATCCGGGCAGTATTGGAGAAATATTCTGTGACGGGAGAACGGTTTCCGGTGCCACTGCTGAAAACGTCTTGGAAATAGAGTATTATTCTATGACGTTTTGAAATTTTCTTCCTGACACAACGGAACGCAGTTCGAGACTGAGAGGCGGAGGAGAGCAGCGTGCACCTTGGACAACAGATACGCCGTCTAAAAATCATATCATTTTTACAAACAAGTACCGCAGCGCAAATAGCTCAAAAAGGTTGCATAATCTTTTTTTCAATTGAAAACGTTTGAAGAAAAAAAATTGTGTTTGCCGAGATAAATATCCTTGTTGTCTCTGAGCATATGCGTAAAATGAGAAAGAAAAGAATTGTTGGTCAAACGACCCGTCTGGGTCTTGTGGGGATCCTGCGCACACCCTCATCATCAGAAAAAGCAGGCGGAGCGCGACGTCGCGATGCACTCCGCGCCCGCACATCGTTCAAGCTTGCGTCAGAAACGCGCGGCTTTGACTCTCCGCGCAACGGCGGCGGTGGAGGCCTCCGTTCTCGCCTTGAGTTCATGTTGTTCGCGGCGTTTGGCCCCGCGATTGTCCTGTCTTGCTTTACGTTAGGTTGGTTCTGCCGGGTCCTCGACGGCGCCTCGTCACTGCTCGCATCTGTCTTGGAACCCGCGCTGGAAATCGAAGAACGTCGAAGGTTTCTGTTTCCAGGTAGTTCTTTACGATTGCGGCCGGGTCGTGCGAGACCCCCATCAGAAGTTGCATCGCTATCCCGCCTTTGCCTGTTGCCAGTGCTTGAAGTCGCACCGCTTTCATCCCCGCTTGCAGTTTCCCAATTTGTCTTTTTGATGTCCGGCGTTTTGGCACTTGTTGGGCTCTTTCCAGTGTTTGCGTTTCCACCGCCTCCGCCAAACATCCAACCCAACACGCCACGCTTTTCTGAAGGTACAGGAGACGGGGTTGTTGAGGGAGAAAGGCGCACGGGGTTCATGATAACGCTGCTGCGATTGCTTTTCGGACTGTTTTCGCTGTCGACTGTGTCCGCATGCGGTGGCGAGATGTTCGACGGATTCTTACCGGTTTGCAATTTGTGACTATCTTTAACAGGTGGTGTTGGTGGCTTCTCTGATGGCGGTTGCGTGGCGGCTGGCTTGCCCGTTGCGCCAGTAACACTTCGCCACAGAGAACGCAGCATCCCAGCTTTGGGCTCTGCAGTCGCTGTTTGAGCCTGCAACTGTTCAGTCTTCGCATCAGCCACACCTGCAGCTGGCTGGTTGGGAGCTGGAGTTTTCGGTTGCCCACTAGCCAATGGACTATTTTTTTGCTCATCATCGGAAGAATCTGTTGCAGTGCTGAAGGCCGTCGACTGTCGTTGATTTGTTGCTGCACTCGGTGCGTGCAGTGAGGGTGTTGCCATGCTGTCCCTGCTCGATGATCGCCCAAGGCTGGAGTCGCGAGTTGCAGGAGATTTCGTGGGATTACCGAGGCCCCGTCTGCGCCCTCGGCTTACTGATCTTTGCCTCGACGACACCCTGTTTGCTCTTGGAGAGAGAGCAACGCGGATAGCTGCATCGGAATCATCGGAATCATCAGCTTTTGCAAGATCAGGTTTCTTCTCTGGAGATGCATTCTTGCTCCTTGGGAACTTCTTGTCATCACGCTTTTGTTTGAGTTTAAGGTTCGAGTCATCACTCATATTAGGGATGTCGTTCTTCATTTCACGAACTGGAGGCGAGAGCTTGCCTTTCACGGCTTGCTGCTTTCGCAAACGCGTGTTGGCAGTGTCGCTGTCAAGTTCGCTTTCCGACGATTTCGCGGCACGATTCACAAATTTTTTTGTCAAAGGCCCATCCTCGGAATCACTCTCAGAACTTGCTAGTTTCCGATTTGGAATATTCTTCTTGGGAGACGTAGGTTTCTTCGGGGACAAAGCCTTCTTGGGAGACATCGCTGGTTCATTAGGGCTCCGAACAGACGATTTGGCCACTTGCTTTACAGAAACACCAGATGCAATTGGCGTCGATGCATCATCACTGTCTTCCGTTTCACTGAATTGATTCGATTTGTTGGTAAGCAATTTGGGCGATGTTTGCCGTTCAACAGCAGCTCTCGTGATTCGCATCGAGTCTCTTGTTTTCGTCGGAGACTGGGATTGCGACTTCGCTCCGTTCCCAATTTTTGCTCCATCTTGCATTCGTCGCCCTTTAATGTCGCGTTCACTGTCGGATGAGGAAGACTGTTGCGTTGATGATTTTTCTTGCTTCTTCAATGGATGTGCAAGCGACGTTTTCTTGCTTCCTGCATTGGAATTGGAAGGCGTATTTGGCGCCCTCTGCTTGGGCACTTCGACTTCGCTATCGCTTTCGTCCGAAGCAATCCGATTGTCGTAAGATTCATTCTCAGAGTTGCTAGCTTTGACAGAACCAGAATCGCTGTCAGAAACGACACCTTTTTGGGCTTTGGCTGACTTGCTGGTATCTTGTGTTCGATCTTGATTCGACGATCCAGAGGGCTTATTCAACTTCCGGTTGCGCTCGTTTCCCAGATCACTACCAGAATCTGAAATCTCGGAAGTAACCGATGAACTTTTCAAAGCCTTCTTTCCCAATTCACGCGAATTTTCTTTTGTTGGCTTCTCCACTTTTCTTACACTTGCCTCCGTTTGAGAATTGGCACGGCTCAGCTGTTTAGGAGACTTTGCATTTTTCACGGTTTGTCCGCTTGGCGAAATGTCCGCAACAGATTTTCCATGGATGGTTGGAGCATTTTTCTTCACAACAGTTTCACGAGGTGATCGGACATGTTTAGGAGAGTTGGCCGGAGAAACGTGCGAGCTTCCCAAAGGTGATGAAGCCGCTGTTTTTTGAGGAGATGCTGCTGATTTCTTCTGAGACGGCCGAAGGCTTTCTTTGGATTTGGTTGCAATCGGAGGTTCTTCATCGATGTCTGAAAAATCTTCTTCACCATCTAGATGTTGTGTAAGAATCATCATAATTGCTGCAACAGTTTTGGACTCACCATCATCCGGAATGCCAGCGAGTTCATCAGTGCTAGTAGGCATCACTGTCGCCCGGAATCGTCCACGAGATGCAAGGCCTTTCTCAGCAGCTTGCTTTAAAATGTACCGCCGAACAGAGGCTTGTGTTACCATAATGACTCGACTTCGTCTTTTTGACGATGCCATTACGTGCGCGACATTTCCTAATTTTTTTTTGTTTTTGCGTGTATTGGCATGACGTTCTGTTGACTTCGATCCTGATTCAGTCAATCCTGGTAGACTATTCGAAGCTTGAATCACAGTCGGTTTTGCTGAATTTTGTACTTCTGCTTTGGGTCCTTCGGAAGCGTCGGCAACTGGCGGTTGTTTCTGCTTTGAAGCTTTACGCTCGGAAATGTTGCTGTCCGGTGCTGCTTCTATCCGTTCGCTTTCATCCGAAGCTGCAACGCAAAGGGAAAAGTCAATAACGACACAGCAGACTTGAGACTGCTACCTTTGCTGCCTTTCTTTGGTTTCGCCTTCACAAGGTCCCCAGCACGGGGATAATTGCTAGCTGAATCCGGCTCAAGCTCGACAACTCCCGCAGTGTTCTTTTTAGGCTGCTTGGGCACTTCGTGCTCAGGGAAGTCCTCAGCACCCTTGACTTTCGCTTCAGTTGTTTTCACTATTCCCGATGGCTTCTTTTTGGGATGCAAAGGCGATTTTGCATCATCTGCCACACGCGCTTGCTCAAGTTTTCGCGTGTCCGCTGCAAACTTATTCGACGCCTTTGGTTGCTGATCTGGACTCCTTGCCAAAGGCAACTCTGGTTCGTCTTCTGACCTTGATGCAACTTCGGCAATCGAATAATCGGGCTTGTGCCTCGCAGAAGTGGCCTTTTTCGGATCTGCTTTCGATTTTTGTGACGGTGAAACTTTCTTTGGATTCGGCCTCTCTTCTTCACTTTGCTCTGAATCTGTTTGACGCTGATAACTGAGCTTCTTCTTCGTGGAGACTTTCGTTTTAATTGTAGCTTCATGGTCCGAATCGGAATCTGCATTTTGTCGGAAACGTTGTTCCACTTTTTCGTGGTGAGACGCGCCCTTGGTTTGAGTTTTCTTGACATCGCCATCGAGTTCAGAGTCTGAGCTCAAATACGCCGGTTTCTTTTTTGGTTTCTCATTATGCGCCTCTTTTGAGATACGCTGGGGCTCAACCGTTTTCAAATCGTGCTGAATTTTGTTGCCATGAACTCTTTTGCCGGGCTGTGGTTTTTCAGTCTCCAAGTCGGTATCCGATTCTGACAAATACGCTGGTTTTGACTTTGGCTTTAAGCCACGGTCAGGAGACGATCGTTTTGGTGATTTCACGCCCTGGAGTGGCCGGTCTGACGATAATTCTTTCGGAGAGTGTACCAAACCAGTTTTGGCCAAAAATCGACCGCTGCTCTCGGGGCTTACAAGAATTGTGTCTCGATCGCTGTCAGAATGCCGAGTTTTTGAACTTTGCATCTGCGCCCTTGACGGTTTCTTTTGCAATTGTTCAAAACGGTGACCGTTGGTATTCACTGCCTGCTTTTCGGGAATGGTTGGCCTTGGTGCATCCAAATCGTCGGTATCTGAGCCGGAATGGTCGGCTTGTGATTTGTAGCCCATTGGGGGAGACTTCAACGGCGATGGGGAAGCAATTGACCTCTCTGGCGACAGTACGCTCCGCGCAGATAATAAAGCGGGTTTTTTCGTTGATAACTTGTATTGTTGTTGTCGTTGAAGCATGGACGCATTATCGGAGTCAGATCCAGACGGTGACTTCTTGTCGGGGGTCTTATTCTCGCGATCGATGTGTTTCCTGGAGTGATCTTCTTCGGTTTTCGGATGGCGATCATACCTTTCGTTTTTGGTGCTTAAATCGGGACGTCTCCGCCGAGACGGTTCTTCTTTGTCGAGGTCTGATTCCGAATAATTTGTTTGCTGTTGTTTCACTGGAACTTTCCGCCGGACTCTGCCGGAAGAGGTTTGAGCAGTTTCCATGTCCGCAATTCCATTCGGGGAGGACCGGCGACGAGGTAACCGGCGGGACATCTCGCCTTCTTCGTCGTCAATTGTAATATTGCGCGCGGAGCTCGGACGTGACGACGACTCAGGCATAGCAGCGCTCAGACGTGACGATGAGCGCTGCAGGCGGCGGACACGCGCCTCGGACGGCGTTGCAGACCGGTCAGTGTCTGTGGGGAGAAAATTATGAGCCAAGACTACGCGAATATGAGAGCGGTGGCTCTGCTGAGGAAGTCTCACCCGGTCGCGCACGCTCCTGGCGCGAAGCAGCGCGGTGCGGCGACGCTGCCTCTTTGTGCCGCCGCGAATACGAGTCGGATCTCCCCAGACCGTCGCTTGCGGCATCGGCCGGGCCCGCCCGCGCTGGTCTCTGCCGCTCCCGGTGCTGCTACGGCGGTTAGTGTGTAGGAAGCGGGATCAAGAACGAGTCGGGGACGGATCGGTTTCTGTGGGGGTGGGGGAATAAGGGCTGGGCTTGCCTCTGGGGGCGATGTGACGGCGCTGCTGTCGAGATCACGGGAGTTTGCAGAAGCGAGGCGCGCAGGGCGGCGGGAGTTCGAGCGCGAGGATGGAGCGGCATCGGCGGCTTCAGCTGCCGGGGGGCCGTGGCGCACGCGGCCGGCGCGGTTGCCCGATGACATTGAACTGATTCCAGAAACAACTTGGCCATCATCGCCGAAACCCGCACACAACACACACCACACGCACTGGCGCTCTATGCCGCCAAGCTCGTCTCGCGCGCGTCTTCGGCGCACCGTGCACGCATGCCCACGCGCCGGCCGCATCGTCCATCATCCAGAACCAAGAAATGAGTGATGGAACAAGAGTTCAAAGCCTCGCGTCCAAGATCAAATATCTCAGCAATATTATCCGAGAAGTGTACCGCGTCTCTGTCAAATTCCTCCTTGATCTTGTTGCGAACATGTTCACCGCTCGTTTCTGTGGCGCGGGTGCATTAATATTCAATGAAGCCTGGTCACAAACTGCTCTCACCTGGTTTTCAAGTTTTTTCGGGACAAACCGCTCCCTGGACCAAGCTTCCGGCCCCGTAATGACGAGCGTCCATTCGAGTCCCTGGCAACGACATGCAGCGATTGAGGACTTTTCATTGGCGATGGGGATGCTGATCGGTCAGATTCGCAAGGTTTTGCCAGCTTGTCATCGGCTTCTTCAAAATTACAAACATTACAAAAACCTGCATATCTTGAAGCTCTGCTCCAAAATTTGGATTAACTTGAGATTTGAAAATATGCAAATGAGGATTGGAATACGTAGTTGTGGAATTCATAATGGAGGAAAAAGTTTCCTCTGCTCCCGCCACTCGTTTTAATGAATTCCACAACGGCGAAGATATTATACACTGGTCTTTCCGAGGGTTCCTGGCTGCGAAAGAGGAGAGACATTGCTTGCGCACGGAGTTTGTAAAACAGTCCAGCGTTCACAGTGCGGCCAGCTCGATATGCGCAACTGATGCGCCGTCGCTGTCGGTACTCTCACGGACTGGAGGCCTTGTAGTTAATCCAGAGACGACCATTGGCCTTTAAATGAATAGGCGGTAAGATCGCTGATCCAAGTAGTAATTATCGGCGCTTCGGATAATGAGGCATTAAAGTCGCCATGCTTTTTGGTGATTTCCCGAACGCCTTCGCTTCAAATCGCGTCAAATAAAATATATCGTAGTATCAACATTCCAAACGAGCGGAGCAGTGGAGAAGTCTGACTGGGCTTAAGGCAGTTCGCTCGAGGAATGTTTCGATTGACTGTGGCTGACTTGTTTCGGCTTATTGGTTTTGGAGAATGGGTTTTCAGAGCGTGAGTTCGTCGAAGCGCCGTTGTTGGCGCTAGTCCCATTGTGTAGAATACGTAGATTCACTTGTACTGGGCGCCGGTGAGGTCCTCGGTCCACGGAGCGTGGCTTCGCGTGGCGACTGCCTTCGGATAGACTGTGTACTCCAAGCTGGTTGGCTGCTGCCTGCACGGCGAGCTTCATGCGCGACTCGGCAAGTCTATGATTAATCATATAATCATGCAGATGAACCTGCTACCTGCCACTGACGGGCCATACCTCGCGACTATTCGCATGTTATCCACAGACTTCACAGGTTGGCGGCGACTGGGACAATTTTCCATTATTCCACCCATTGCGAGACCGAAACTGACAATCCCTTTCAAAACAAGATAAAAAAAATCACTAAAAAAACACCGCCGTCGAACCCCTTTTACCTTCGCGTTCTTCTCTAATCTTTGCTACACACGAACTTGTGAGCGACTTTTCTCGTGTTCGTTTTTGACATTAAATGGTTAGACACGCTTACAGATCTCAGTATGCACTTTAATAAACTGATCGCTCTACTAGCGATAAGCACAACGACAACCGCTTTTCCGGCTTTGAAATGGCTTCGCCGGGTTTGTACTGTTAAGAGAAAAACAGCTATCTGATCGCGTTTTCATCCAGCAAATCGCAACAGAAACTGCTACGGTTTGTTGATGCATCTTATGAAAATCTCACAGTTAAATCTTTTCAACAGCAATCTGGTTCCACTGAGTCTGCTTCTGTTACACTTGCAGGATCAACCGGTGTTTTGGTAGGCATCACAATGGTTTTTTGACGGCACTGACTTCACTATGTAGACTGAAGCAAGCTCCTCTGGAACAGTCGCAGCATCAATCGGAAGTACGCAAGCAGTGACCGCACCAGCTGTGACTTCATCGGCACCAGTTGCGACTTCTTCTGAGTCTATTGCTGCTGGCACTTCTGCCCCTAGTGTTGCATCCTCCGCAACCCTGTCGTCCGCAGTAGCTTCCTCCTCAGCGCCTGCTGCAGCTTCCTCGGCAGTTACAGCTTCTTCGGCAATTCCTGCGTCTTCGTCAGTACCAGTTGAGGGTTCGTCTGCACCTGCTGTTGTGGCTGCCACTTCGGCAGCAGTTTCAGCCTCTTCCGTAGTTCCTGCGTCTTCGGCACCACCTGCTGCTTCATCGGCATCAGTCGTGGAGGCTTCTTCTGCGCCGACTGCTGTTGCTGGCACTTCCTTGCCTGCCTCCACTGTCCTGTCGACTGCTGTAGCTGCGGCTGTTGCTTCGTCCGCAGCTGCGTCTTCAGCCTCAGTTTCAGCCCCACCCGCCGGTAGTGTAGTAGCAGCAGCGACTTCCTCAGCAGTGGTGGCTACTTCGGAAATTCCTGCGTCTTCAGCACCAGGTGTTGCTTCCTCAATAGCAGCTACTGCATCTTCTGCACCTGCTGTTGTGGTTGCCACCTCGGCAGCAGTTGCGGCTTCTTCTGCGTCTACTGTCCTGTCACTTGTAGCTGCAGCTGTTGCTTCGTCCGCAGCTGTGTCGTCAGCTCCTGCGTCAGCTCCAGCCGTTAGTAGTGTGCCTGCATCTGTGGCTTCATCTGTTGCCGCCTCCTCAGCGCCTGCTGTAGCTTCCTCGGCTGCTGCGGTTTCTTCCGCAATTCCTGTGTCCTCGGCAGTTGCGGCTTCTTCTGCTGTTGTGGTTGCCACTTCCGCAGCAGTTGCCGCCTCGTCAGCAGTTTCTGCGTCTTCCGCAGCAGTTGCAGCTTCTGCGTCTACTGTCCTGTCACCTGTAGCTGCAGCTGTTGCTTCGTCCGCAGCTGTGTCGTCAGCTCCCGCTTCAGCTTCAGCTCCAGCCGTTAGTAGTGTGCCTGCTGCTGCGGCTTCATCTGCTGCCGTCTCCTCAGCGCCCGCTGCCTCGTCTTCGGCAATTCCTGCGTCTTCGGCACCAGCTATTGCTTCTGCATCTATTCCTGTAACTGCCACTTCTCTGCCCGCTTACACTGTCGTCTCACCTCCTGTAGCTGCTGCTGCATCGTCCGCAGCCCTGTCGTCCGCCTCAGCCTCAGCCTCAGCCCCAACTGTCATTAGTCTAGCAGCTGCGGCTGCTGCCGCCTCCTCAGTGCCAGCTTCCAGCATTGTCGCTCTTGCTGAAACAGCGTCCACTGAAAGTACAACGGTATCAACAACTTCCACGACTGTTCCTGCTGACGCAAGCACTGTATCGAGCGCCAGTACTGCCGCGGCTACTGAATCCACCGTCGCGAATACTTCCGCGGAAAGTACTTCCGATGTTGCTTCTTCGTCGCTTGCGACAACTACAGCGTCTGATGTAGCAACGACATCGTCTGATGTAGCAACGACATCGTCTGATGTAGCAACGACATCCGCGGAAGTTACTTCGACTGAAACCGAGTTTACAACATCCGCCATTGAAACTTCTACGTCTACTGTTGTCGTTGAAACTTCTACGTCTACTGTTGTTGCGTCGACGTTGGAAACCACCGAAAAAAGTGCTTCTGCCTCCTCTGAAACTTCAGCTAGCGCTTCCGCTGGTGCGTCTACAGAGTCTTCGCCCGAAACAAGCACCAGTTCTACGGCCAGTGCCTTTACTGCAACTGCCCAAGCGGGAACAGAGTCTACTGAAATTTCGACTTCCACAACATCTGCTGCTAGTGCCGCTACGGGATCAAGCACGGCTGCAACGGCATCCGAAGGCACAACCCCTGTGGCCAGTGCTACAAGCGCTTCCACTGCGGCTTCAACCGTAGAATCTGGAAGCACAGTTACTTCTGCAATTTCTACTGCACCTTCGGAGACAGTTGCTACATCGACTTCGTCTGTCCCTGCAGAGTCATCTACGACTTTTGTCTCTGCGGAAACTACTGTCGTGTCTACAGAGTCAACAGTAACTGCAAGTGCGTCAACAACAGCTCCTGCTACTTCGGCTTTGCCATCTGCTTCGGATTCTTCAATCTCCACTGCAGAGTCATCCGCAGCATCAACTGCAGAGTCATCTGTAGCATCAACTGCAGAGTCATCCGCAGCATCAACGGCACAGTCCTCACCAGTATCAACAGAAACAACAACCACAGAAGTGACAACAGCAGCGTTTTCAGCGACGGCACAGGCTCAAGCGGTGTCAACAGCAATTTCAACTGCATCAACGGTTGGAACCATTGCCTCCGCTACCACTTCTGCCGGAGTTGCGACCTCGACCAGCAGTGCAGCCAGCACAACTATTCAATCTGCAGCTTCATCAGTTTCTGCAACAACTATTGCTGCTTCGTCTGCTGCCGCTTCTTCTGTTTCGGCCGGTGCATCTACCACAGCTGAAGCTGTTGCTTCATCTGCCGCCACGGGATCTGTGGCCGCTGTCTCAACTGCGTCAACAACCATTATCGCCCAAGCTGCTGCCGCATCTACGGAAGTTTCTTCGGCTACGTCCGCGCCAGCCGTTACTATAACAGTTTCTTCCACAGTTGAAACTTCCATTTTGAGCGCCGAGACTTCTGTTGCTCCTGTATCAACAACAGTCGGATCAGTTGTTGGGAGCACGTCTTCAGTAAGTGCCGTTGCATCTGGAACAGCATCGGTGGCCACTGCTGCGGTCACAAGTGAGGCATATTTCACAGTTGCGGCACCCATTGTATCATCATTAGCAGCTGCTCAAAGTAGTGTCCTTTCCACCTCAGCCGTAGTTCCAGTGTCGAGTGCTGCCTCGTCTGTTGTTTCGCCCGTTTCCAATTCTGCTGCGGCCGTAGCGTCCTCTGTGGCCTCATCTGCAGCGGCATCTTCGGTTTTGTCTGCACAGGCACCCGCAGCATCAACTTCGATCGCTGTTCCAGCCAGTGCATCCACCACCGTGGTCGTTGCTGCTTCTCTGTCCAGCATTATCACTTCAGTTGTTGCTCCCAGTTCAGCTCCAACTGTTGTAGTGACTGCCTCCTCCGTTCCTGCAGCTGTTACTGCATCAAGCGAAACAGCGGTACTCGCTACTTCCGCATCGCCAACTCAAGTGTCTCCAGTCGCATCATCTGCTGCTACATCGGTTGTTTCTGCTGTCCTCCCTGCTTCTTCGTCTTTGATTGTCGCCCAAGCCAGCGCTGCTTCAACTGTCGTGGCCGCAGTGTCTAGCGTGGCTTCCGCTTCCGCTGCCCCAGTCGCGTCCTCTGTGGTTTCTGCTGCGCCTGTACAATCAACTGTTCCATCGGCTGTTGCCTCAGCTCCTGCTTCATCGTCGATCATCCCAGCTCCTTCAACAGTTTCCAGTTCACCTGGCATTATCCCGACGACATTGGTAGCTTCGGAGAGCACTGCAACAACCGTTGCTGCTCAAACGGCGGTCGCAAGTCCAGTCGCCACAGCAGCTTCCTCGTTCTCCGCGGTGAACAATGCAGCTGCCGCATCAACCGAGATTTCCACCTCGGAAGGTGCACATGCCGTTGCCACCAGTAGTCTCGCCGCTGCACCATCAGTCGCCGCGTTCAAACCCTTTGCAGGCGCCACTTCCACCGCCGTCGCCGCATCCATTTCAACCGCTGCAGCAGCCGGTAGCGCGACCGCATCGTCGAAGCCAGACGAACACGCAGGCATGCATCCGGTGATCGAAATCGTTACTTGCACGACCACCACTACTGCTACCGCGGCAGCTGTAGCGGCTTAAGTAAGTCAGGCATCTGATAAAGAAGGCTAGAAACTTGATAAAAACAAAGCACCGTGTTGGAATCATTTAGATGTTGAATAGTTTTTCCTTATCAGTTGTAACAGACTGATGTTTCATTCTTATTATTCTGCTTTTTTTCGGCGCTGTCGCCTTTTTTCGTCCAGCATTATTTAAGAATACATTATTTTTTGTTGAATTTTTTCCTGTCAAATGGTCGGAATTTTTAAACTGAAAACAATCGATTTCCTCAAAGGGATCGGTGAACAGTCTATTAAAAAGCTGAACAAAATCCATGTTCCGATCGGCCCGGCCCTTCTTACGATATCAACTCCCAAATGGACTTGGATAGTCGAATCATTGTTGTTCATGTACGAGACTCCACGCAAAAGAGGAAGCTCTGCGCAACGTCTTCAGACTCATTCGCTAGTACTTGGCAGCCTTCGAATCGCGTTTCGAAAACCAGCAGTTATTCCGGGTGTAAACAAAACAGAATTTCAAGCGGGATGATGGAGTTGGGAAGCTTTTGTCAAAATTCTCATCGACCGGAAAGTACTTTCAACTTGGATACGCGGTCGTTAATATTCGTCGCAGCAAGTTTGGGCGTCCAAGAAATGTCAGTAGACACGGCAACAGAATTTTCAAAGGCGATAGTTTAAGAGTGCGCAATGCTTGTTTGGATTTCGGGAAGCAGTTGGCATTGATCTTGAGTAATTAAGAAACACAACTGTAAGATTATTGTGGTATGTTTAGGATGCGGACATCTTATTTAGAATTCGTTTCAAAAAAAAGAAAAAATTGTTGTTAATGGAAAAAACGGTATCATAAGCTCTCTACTTGTCCACAATACTGACGACGCCAAGAACACTAGTGCATCAGACGCATTGCGCTCATTAAGCCTGCAGGATGGTTCAACATCTGCAGGTGGCAATGAAGCGCCACCCTCGTACACGGAAACTATCAAAACCAAGCCCCCACTGCAACCGTTTGCAGTCCCGCGTCAAGTGTACCCATCTCCATCAACTATTGTTCCTGATTCTGTGAGTGTGTCGATGGGCGCTCCATCATCGGGCATCTCTGGCGTGCCGCCGCCGCGCAAGACAGTGGCAGAGCAAATGGATAGCGTGCGAGAGAGGCTGCGCACGGGCTTTTGGCCAATCGACTTGTTTGTCACATTGCTGTGGTTCCCGGTGTACGTGATCGTCGTTGTGTTCGCTTTCGCGTTTGATGGCGTTGTGAAAATTGTCAAATTGTTGACCAATAAATGAGACACTCCGCAACCAATCAAAGAAACCTGCGATGAACCTGACGGCCGAACACAAAGGAGTGAAGCCTCAGCCAGCGCTGCCGGCGGGCTCTACCTCCGCCATAATGGTCGATGCGCCGCCCGCATACACACAGATCGATATCCAATCACCCGCCACCCGTGTTGCTCAGAATTCAGCGGTAGTCGAACAGCGGGATGCGCGTCCGAATCCTGCGGCTCACGTTGGGACGACAGGACGGGATGGGAGACCGCGGTTACTGACGGCAGTGCGGGAAGCACAGAAGAGATCGAAGACCGGATTCTGGCCAATCGATTTAATTCTCAGTCTACTTTGGCTACCCATTATTATAGTTGTTGTGGTGCTCACTTCGGTCTTTGCGTGTTTGTGCATCAAAATATGAATGGTTTATTGCAATATAATATCTTGTGCAAGCAGTCAATCCCGCCGCCAGTGCATGATGGCAAAAGATTTTTCGTCTGGATCAATAAGTTGTCTACATGAGTTACTGTCGAAGCTCCCAGAATCCAGGAAGCATAACTCGCGAACACGCGTTTCAGGCTCCGCAAAATATGACGCAGGAAACACTGCAGTCGTATCTGCGATATGAATGGGGTCGAGCGCTTCTTTCGCCTTCACCTGCACTTCCATATACTCAGCAAATGCGTCGTCCCATGTGATGAAATTGAAGGGGTTTCGGCTCCTGAAGTCTGTATTGTTTCCCGAATCGACTTCATTCGCAACATCCTGTGTCTGCTGTACGGAGCGCATAATTGCGTGAGCAGCAAACATCCAGAAATCGTGACCCGGCCGTGACGCGGAGAATGCTGCAGGAATCACTACCGATTTGGAAGCGGCCAGGTCATCGTCTTTGGTACGATTCTGCGGGGATGACATCCGGGCAAGAACAAGCGCGTGCGTTGCGAGCAGTGGTTCTGTGGGTGGTGGGTGGAGATACGTCGACTTGTAAGTGCATTACGAAACGACGTTTCACATTACAAACCGATCGGCTTATATGCAACGCATGCCAGGTCAACATACACGCCGCCGTACTTGTGCATGTAAAACACTCGGGCAGCCTCGCCGCGCAGCGCGTTATTCTCTAGAGCACGATATGTATCGACAAACCACGGATAGTGCAGCGCAATCAGGTCCAGACTTTCGCGCTCATCCCACAGGATATGCTCGTAGTGCGGATTATGCATACGCCAAGAGTCAACAGATAATTGCATGGACGGCGGTAATGTGTGTGAGGGGTGAGCGTGGTGTATGATGCGGGAGATGCGTGAGACTTCTGTTGTGCCCGCAGTTCCGGCCGCACTCCGCGGGATTGCCGCGTGAGGCGACGTCAGCGTTAGTACTGACACGAGAAGTGCGGCGCCAACGAGCAGCGCCGCTGCTGACGCCGCTGCGGGCGTGGATACGGCGAGCCGAACCCCAAACAGCGACAAGAACATTCCAAGTCGAGTCAAGCCGCTACGTGCGCCCCTTCCTCCGATGCGCCCACGCGCCATTCGGGTATCGCGCGATGGCATTGTACGCTGCGACCCTCGTACTTTAGCAAACCAGGAAGCTCAGGAGCAACATCCTCCATTTCCCCCGTGGATCTGCGGTGGTTCGGTCGCCCAGCGGTTTGTTTATCATGTTCTGATGTCGTGGTGGCAAGTTTGCCAGTCGAGTTGTTGGGTGAGTTGCGGGCGCTTGGGGAAACAGCAACTTCCATCGCGTATTAATAAATGCTAGAGTTCGTGCATATGATCGGCTCCAATAATCACAACTTGTTGTCATACCTGGAAAAGGGATAATGACATATTTCCGTTTGCAATTATTGTGCCAATTACCGATATGATTATGTCGAATCTGCGGTAGTTCATGTGGCTAAATCTGATAATGCTTTCGGGTGTGCTATTGCGGGATCGCGCTCGCCGATGACTTACTCCAACTTCAATAGTGTTGGGTCGGACACTCTTAGCTTTCAACTATGTAACAACATACTTTGGTCACCACTAGCCATGGCCCCAATTCCAACATTAAGAGAAGCACCGCTCGCAATGCTTCCTGCGGCACCGGAACCTTCCAAGTCCGGACCACCGGCACCATTTGTTGCTGAAGTGGGAACCGCATATTGTGGCTGACTTTGTCGCACAGTGTTCCTCCATTCATAAGGGAAGTTGCAGCCGCGCCTCCGGAGTCAGCGACTCAGGGTAATAATTGAATTAGACATAAGAAGCGCTTTCAGCACACGGAGACGTGGTTTTGTGGGCTCGTGCAAAATTATTTGCAGCGATAAGCAGCTGTGCCTGAGATTTTCAGGTGTCAAGCATTTTTGAGTGCGCTCGTCCAAAATCGGCGGCTATTTCTTGGACCCACGTCACGTGTTACAGCCATCGCGCATTTTTTCGTCGTTTATGAGCCGTCTTGGGGCATCTGATGAGCTGTTCGCCACAGTTATCCGCTGACAGGTTATCGAACGACTTCGTAAATTGGCGGTTGAGGACAAATCAACTCTCTGCCCGCGCACCGAAACTTGCAGGAAGCCGTCGAAGGATGTCAACGAACGAAAAAACTATAACTCACGAACTCGCTTGGTACTCACGGTCTTTTCTGCTGCCTGCTGTAACCTGTAACCTTCCTCACACGCAGCGATTCGGCCAACGTGCCAACACTACGCCTGTAAAGCTGTTTCCGACCTCCGGCACGCCGCTCAGACTGTCATCGGGGGCGAAACGACGGTAATGAAACTTCCCGAGTGTCCGAAATCGTCAGGAACAAATACCCACATATTTGTCTTTACTCCATATGAATTGGGAACTTTTCTTTGTCTCAATATCTTTTATTTATTTTATTGCAATTTCACTGTTTTTTTCTCATCGCGGTTACAGCCATTAGATATTGTGACTGGCGATCACAGAAAACCCATGCTTTCCAGATTCGACCTAGAGATGGTTCAGCAAAATTAGAACAGTTCGTGCAGAGCTAAAAATTGCGTTTACTTCAGGATCATATGAAATATAGCATTCATGACTGGCTCCAACTGTTTTGTGTCAGTTGCGAACGTGAAATGAACGTGCAGTTCCCTTTCCTTATTATGATTGCAAGCTATAAATTGGTTCATAAAATACGTACTGCCACTCTTGAAGTCATTGGGGCCTTGGCAGCCTGTTCAGTACCTATTACTTGAAACATCCATATATACCTTCATACGCGGGAATGAAATCTGATATCTTGAAAGTTCGCAATTTTTCTTTGAAAACGTCGATTTTGTTCAAAAATAGGATGAATCCTGTATTTTTGAATGCAGCCATATTCATTATTGTTTCAAAGACTTTCAGCGCATCGGTCACTTAGTACGTGGTCAGCGTGGAGTAACCAAAAGAAGGAGAAGACAGTTTAAAGCTTACTTCGGTTTGTAGATGGGTCTTCAATGCACATTTGGTTAAATGAGCTTAACGCTGTTACAAATATTACAGCTTTGACATTGTCGAAAAATGGTGCCCATTTTTTCCGCTGTGACTTTTGTCCTCCGACGTCATAGATGACGCAGGGAGAGTTAAATATGCTGACACGTGTTTCAGAAACATTTGTCGTCTGCTGGCGCGCCTGTAGGATGTCGTTTGGCGTTGGAACGTAGTTTCGTTGACACATTCTATGCAGGTTTTCCATCAGACTAAAGTGTTTTCAAAAAGTCTCATCATTTTCCCAAAAATAGTATTTCACTCAAACTTACTAAGAGCAACATTCGGGAATAAAAAATTCATTGCGTCGAGCGTAGCATCGCTGTGAAATATTTGCAAAATCGTTCCAGCAACGGAAGGCGTTATCGCACCTGCACTCCCTCATCATTCCAAAGTGTTTCGATGTCTGCCAAGATCTCGGCAGAGATGAACTCATCTTTCCCGAATCCGTAAATATTGGACATTTTACGAATGTTTTTGGCAGCATCGGGTATGTTTTCTTCATTGTCGCCATTAGCCTGCTGTGGGTGCTCGCATGATTGTTCTCCCTTTGCGCTGGAGGCTGACAGACGGCTGGGTTCCGCTTCATCAATTCCGAGGTCGATTGTCAAAGCCGTACTGGAGAAGATTGGGTCCTTCGTCGGCACCTTAAGCACCGACTCACGCACCGGTGGCAGCGGCGATGTCGCCGACGGCTTCTGCGCATACGGAATCTGCAGCACTTTCATCGCGTGCACAAGACACTTTGCGCACGTCACGACATTCAGCAGCAGCGTCGACCGGAATGTCGCAATCTCGCTGTCCGTGAACCCGCAGCCGTAGATAAGCCGGATCTGCTTCAGCACCGTCGACTTGCCGGAATCGCCAGTCCCTAGGATCAGGACGCGGGATTCCGCGCGCGCTTGCCGCTCGAACTCCACCCGCTCCTGCTTCAGCGCACGGTCGATCGCCGACGACGCACGCGTCGACGCTGCTGCGGACGACACCCGCTCACTCGGAGACACCACGCTCGTTTTTTGGGTTGACTCCGACCGTCGTATCGAGCTGTTCGCGCGGCGGCTGGATTGTTGGCTTCCCATTGTACATAAATTTATTTCGTCTCATTATCAAGCCCGAGCTTTCGACGCTTGTACTACATGGTTCTGTTTATCTCTGGTTTCACATTACTGCGAAAGATTACATAAGAATACTAAAAAAGCCGAATTTATAGCTTTGGAGATCTGCGTTATGTTTCTCGCAAAAGCCATGCGAACATGGAACGTCCTATTCTCCTTCAGTTTGGAATTTTTAACAAAAAAAACCCTCTCCGCTCTTAAATGTGTTGGGACCTTTGATAAAAAAGACGGAACATTTGTTTCCAGGCAAGGTTTTACAATTACCTGAGAAGCTAAATCGGACTGTGTTACAATTTTGTTTGAAATACACCTATCTTGTGTAGAAACAAGCCGAGGTCTGTTTTGGCAAAAATTGGGTTTTCAGGATAGGCTCGAACATGTTCAATGGATGGATCTGCCACTGAATAAAAATTTTCGTGGTCAGAAAACAATTTTCCAAATGGTGTGTTTACATCATCAAAGCATTGCCTTTTGTCCTCCCATGTCGTATTACACGCAATGTCTCGCTTCAATAGTCGCCCGCGCCTCAGAAACATTTGTTGTTAGCGAACGGCAAGGTAGTATATGTTCCACAGTTGGCATAAAATTAAGTCCATACAATCGTTGGAGATTAATCATAACACTGGGCGATTATCGCATTCTTCAGTACTTTATCTTCTCCTTAACACTCACTACTCACGACACTCGGGAACACGATATTCGTTTTTTCGAGTGAAACAACACTATTATAGACTTCGGTTACACACCTGCATTTGGGCGTCAGATAATGTCGGACTTGGACCTCGCAGTCATTCCAGATCCCCAATAGGTTCTGGCCTCATCGATCATAACGTGGTCAATCTCAGACACGAGTGCTTGCGCCAATTTCCGCGCCCTTTTCCGTGCGCTTCAGCGCGGCCGCATCCTGCTCCTTGTCCGTCAGCGGGGCGTCAGCTGCTTTGTGCCGCTGGTGCGCGCGGTATCCGTCGAACTAGCATTCGTGCTGGAAGAAACCCCGAGGAGTGTCACAAATTTTGGCACAGGCGCAGGTGCATCTACGATGTTGCGTGGGTCGAGTCCAAAAACAGGTTATCGCCTAGGTCGCGCATCAGCGCTGCGCGGCAACTCGCGTAAAGCATCTTATCGCGCACGCGCGCGGCATCGGGAACATCTGCCACGAGAGCAAACTCTGTCAGCGCGTGCAAGACGGGGGTGGATGGATCTATGGGCGGAAAACTCACAGAGCACTAGAAGCCACCCGCCGACACCACTGTCGGCAGCAGCATCCAGTCGCACGAGCACGAAGCACGGAGCTGTGGATGATGCGTAGAACGGCGCGAGTACCGCATAGTCCGCCTCGAACCGGCATTCTGTGATTTTCGGCTCAATGCACCAGCTTGGAATGCGCTGTTTGTGCATGCGCGAGTTTGGGTCGAGCACTGACAGAAATAGAAACTTGCACCAGGTGTTGTCTGCACGAATCAGGAAGATTATCGTTGGCAACTTCGGCGACAGTGCGAAAGTCTGTTCTGCGGGGAGACGGCAGAGCGTGGCGCGTGATTACATTCTATTGGTTCTGTTAATTTTCATGCGGAAATTTCTGTCGAAAAAAAATTAACACGCGATCAAGGCGTACAGAAGGAGGACAAATGCCCGACGACGGCTACCGCGAGTCTCACGAGAACCTCGTGGCCAAATTTCAGTGATTGTCAGGCCAGAGCCTTCTGCTCGCCCAGCGACGAGCATTCCCCATCGCCATCAAAGTGTTTTCTCCCGTGTGCCTCAGCATCACCGCCAGCGACGGGGGGGCGGAACAGCGGCGTGCGAGGATGCTGCCGTTCCATGGGCGCTGTGGCTTTGTGATGAAAACAAAGCAAAAACTGAGCCCAAAGATGAAGGCGAAGACGCTGCAGATCAACTGGCACGCGCGATTGCCCGTGTTCTGCATCGCGTACGCGCCCAAACAGCAGCTGCAACAGCAACAGCTGCCCGCTCCCGCCCGGCGCCTGGCCACTTCCGGCGGCGACCAGCAAATCCGCGTGCGTCACGTCGACTTCCACCGTACCGCTGAACTGACACAACATTGCTTTCCTAGATTTGGTCTCTAGAGCTCGCAGTCGACGGTCTTCCGAAAGTTGACTTCATCGCGTCCCTCAACCGCCATTCGTCCGTTGTCAATTGCATTCAATGGTCGCCGCAAGGTATTTGTTGAATATCCGATCCCATCCGCAAGGGGAGTCCGCAACACTAACGAAAGATTATCGTTCGTCGAAATAGGGAACCTGCTGGCATCGGGTGGAGACGGTGACCTGTTGAATACCTGCCTTCTTCTCTCTGACTCAAATTCGGACATTTCGCCGCAGACGGAACTCTGGTCCTGTGGCAACAAACCGATCGAAAAGTATCCGAGGGCACGAACCTTGAGTCTTCAGATGACGTAGAAAACAAGGAGCACTGGAGGATTGTATCGCTACTGAGGTTTGCTGTGGTGCGCTTGTGTTCATACTCACCTCATCGAAATAGGGGCTGCTCCGCTGATATCTACGACATCGCCTGGTCGCCAGACGGTTCTTATATTTTGGCTGGATGCGTCGACTATACTGCAAGAGTCTGGGATGTAAAAGAAAGTTGGTGAATTCGCGAAATCAGCCCTACGACTAAAAAACCAATAACTCCACACAGAAACATGCATTCACGTCCTGACAGATCATTCCAACTTCGTGCAAGGTGTATCATGGGATCCCCTTGACGAATTCTTCGCAACTCAAAGTTGCGATCGCTCTGTGCTCCTCTATAAGCTCTCAAAAGCACAATCCCGCAATCTCGACGTCAAACTTTTTTCAAAACACGCGAAAGTGACAGCGCACACTTCCACTGCAGCCAAAGCGCCTGACGTATCCGATCCGCTCGAAGTTCCTCCTGAAGATTCGCATGTGCCCGCCGAAAAGAGAGCAAAGCACAGTTCCGACAACACAAAGGCAGTCACATCGGTGCCAACTTCGTCCGCGACAAGAATGTTTTACGACGACACTTTGCCTTCTTTCTTTAGAAGACTATCATTTTCTCCCGACGGCGCATTCCTAGTTGCTCCAGCAGGAATATATCGCGGTGCCGCGAAGGAAGCCCCGCTGAATGTTGTGTACGTATTTGCGAGGGAAAATCTGCGAGGGTATCTGCGCTTAATTCTGTGTATCAATAACTGAACAACAAAATACTTTGACGAAAAGGGAGCCAATAGCGCGATTATCCGGTTTTAAGAAGCCCGCAATCGCGGTGCGCTTTAGCCCCGTGCTGTACGAGCCGCGAAGCTCTTCGGTCTGTGCTCGCACGACCGTGATCGACCTTCCGTACCGCATGGTCTTTGCCGTTGCAACGCAGGATGCACTCGTTGTCTATGACACGGCACGCCTCGAGCGACCGCTTGCTGTGGTCGCGAATATGCATTTCGGCACTCTGACTGACTTGTCATGGTGACTGTCATCACGCGCCATTCTCACTAATACATTCACAGGGCGCCCGACGGCCTGTCGGTTATGATGTCCGCAACTGATGGATATTGCTCCATCGTCACTTTTTCAGCGGAAGAAATGGGCCTTTCTCATGTCACTGCTGTACGCGCCGGTGCTTCGAACGATTGTGCCCCTGTCATCGCAAAGACATCAGCAGTAAATGTTTTGCATGCTGGATTGGTTAAGAAAAAGAAGTCCACTGCTGTTTCCGGTGGTAGCAAGGTGCAAGAGAATGGCGTGCAGAAAATTTGAATTGAGTGTTCGCCGGTGTTATTGCATAATAAAAGAGGATACAAATCTAATTCATCAAACTGGCATGATGCCTGTCCAGCACAAGAAATCTCGGTAGTCTTGCCATTCAGTAATTCGAATCAAGTCTTGAAGCCATTTATTTTGGATGTAGCTCTTTGTTCGGTGTCAAACTACATGAGAATGCCGGTTTATTTTTTCACAACTTTAGTTTTGATTTTTGCACCCTTTTCAACCTTTTTGGCTGCTTTAGGCGGTCGCGTGGCTGTGACCGCTTGTATCGCAGTGCCCCGTGCTACCGGCGCGTTAGTTTTTGATTCCTCAACATCGTTGTTACCAGCCACCGGCAAAGCTTTGTCGATTTCATCGGCTGATGCTGCGTATTCATGATAATCTTTCCGTGTCTGTTCCCCGATTATGCTTGGTGCACTACTCGGGAGTTTCGGCAGTGATTCTTCGTCAACGGGCTTGTCCACCACTAGCGCGGGCGCCACTTGCGTCAGCGCCTCTTGCTCTGTCGGCTTACATTTGCCTCCACGCAGCAGATGATTCTTCCACCCGGATTCCCCGTGCGGCACATCTTTATGGCAAATCGGGCACCTGGACACACCGGGGAGTATTGATGCCGCTTCACATAGTGTTAGCACCCCAGGAAGGAAATGGACACTTTAGAAAACTTACGCTGGCAAGTCCTTCTCTCAACATGCCGGTCGAATTCGGTCACCAAAACGGCCTCTTTGCATCGAGCGCAAATTTTCACAAGGTTCTTGCTTTCGCATTCTTCTACCATGTGATTCGTTAAATTTGGTATCTCTGTCAGCTTTTTTTTTTTTTTTTTTTTTTTGTTGCTGATTGTCAGTAGTGGGTTTGATTTTCGGGATTTTCACCAAATGGCAAAGTGGACATAGACACAGCACCGGACAATCTCTCCAGTAATGCACGTCCAAATTTTCTTCAGTGAAATTGGGGTTTTTTTCGTTGCAGAAAATGCAAGCCCTGGCCAGCAACAAAATCAACACCACATCAACACCAGATCAAAAATTCAAATTTCACCTGTTCCAGGCAGTAGACAATCTCTGCTCCGAGATAGTCAAGTTCAAATCGCTATCTTCTGATTTACGTTCATGTGAGAAACCTAATTGACGGTGGGTTCACAAACTTTTATGTTTGAGTCCCGGCACCAATCTCTTTCCACTGTCGACATCCGAAAGCTGCCTTGCAGTCTCCAAGTTTCTCGTTTGGGGCGCCGCTTGGGGCACCATTTCGGGTGCCACTCGAGGCATAACGGAAACGTTTGGCGTAAGGGAAGGATCAGGTGATTTTGAACCTGTTCTGTCGACAATACTGAGTTGAGTTTGAACCAAATCTTTCAAAGCTTCGATTTCTCGGTGCAATGATTGTACCAGGTCTGTGCCTGCTGCAATTTCTGCTGTGACGCTTTTGGCGGTCGTGTCGTTTTCAGTCGTGTGGCTTACAGTTGATTTCTCTTGCGATTCAACCATCGCGGATTCTTGGGCTGTGCTTTTAACGGGTTCGCTTGGATTAACTGGCTCAATCAAAGGATTTCCAGATGGTTCAGAGTCAATTGGAGCTTGTTGTGCGACTGAAAGCTGATCACCGCCAATGTCAAATTCACCCTGAAATTTGCTCAATTCTTCAACAAGGGGGTTCCGAAGAGCTTCTTCTTGCTCGTCGTTCATAGTGGGATCAACTGGGCCTTTCTCGGTTTCCTTCAATTCTAATCCGTGCCTGGCGAGATCCAGTTTTGTCTGAATTATATGCATTAATTGATGCTTAACTCCCAAGAGGTAGCTAAAGATCAGCTCATCATTATCTGTCAATATACAAAGCGCGACGACGACATTTGCGGCCGCCTCCCTAACTTCAACGATTTTGTGATGTAATTGATGCTCAGCAAATCCAATCGCTGTCTGAAGCAGAATTATCGCCTCGGAAAAGAAATTCTAAGTATCAACCTTAATTGTGATCCCTGATCCAGCATGATCAATCTGCTTGGTGTCGTCAACACCAATCTTCATCAACACAATGTGCAAAGCATCCAAACGGCCAACAATATGACGCGGTGGTGAATTTGCCTTCGGATACTTCACTATGAGATTGATTACTGAGACTCAGACAGCGAAGAAAGTGAAACTTCTTACAAATAAACTTTCCAACACTATATGGAATGACATGGTATGCCTTTGCTAATAATGCGATAAGGTCCAAAGATCCTTGCTTGATTCGCGCGGAAAGGTGACCACACTTAGTCAAAAGGGAGGGAATTAATTCTTCCAAATACTGAAAAGCAAATGCTTTTGAAACACCGCGAGTCGCGCATGCCTCTGAAAATGATAATTAGAAAGGTGACCAAAAATAAAATGTGTGTAACTTAACTGGTTAAAATCTCCCACAATTTCAGAGTTGTCAGAAATGGCTTTTCCCTATTATCTTCTAGTCCTTGGTGAATAACCATGAACGTCGCGCCAATGAAAGTTTCTCGATCCACTTTTGGAGCAGGAGCCACAGTTCTCCAATCGATTCTTATCACCTCCTCCACGTGCTTCCGACCCGAGTGACTGATACGTGTTTTCTCTGTTTCCGAACTTGCTGTCCCTGAAATCGTGTCAAGATTCTCATTGCCGACAATGCTTTCCGAGTCACTGACTGCGCATGATTTTGTTTGTGCCCTCGAATGATCTCGTTTCCGGTCTTTTTTTTTTGAATTGTTGTTACTTTTCCAAGCCTCAAGTCGTGTAATAACATCTTCCAACGCAAGCTCGCGTAAGTTAAATCTTTTCGACAGGATGCAAGAAGCTGTGAACGGCCCATACACTTGGATCATTTGTGCGAATTTCTCGGCCTGATCGTCTGAGAGTTTTTCTGGATCTTGAACAGCATCTGCAACTACACTAGACTTATGACCTATGGTTTGTTTAACGGACGTCTTCGACAAGCTTGGTTTTGCCGGCATCTTTTTTCTGGGCCTAACCGGAGACTCGATATGGTCCATTTCGGTCAAGGCGAGATCTGTATTTGTTGTGGCATTCTGTTTTGGATTCGGTGCAGATGGGCTCGATTCAGATGGACTTGACCGCGGATTCGCCATCTCTTCGTCCTGTTCGCGCTTAATTTCCGGAAGATTCAATTCTGGTTCCAGTACAGTTTCGGGCACAGCTGGAAGCAATACGTTCGGCATATCCGATAGATCTGGCAAATCTCGATTCAATTTTTCAAGCGCATCCTTCGAAACGTCAATGGTCACGTCCGGTGTCGACAGATACTTCTGGGGTGACACTGAATCCTGCCAGTCCGAAGGAACTATTCTTCCATCTGGTGTTAGTTTCAGGTCAAGTTCATGAATTTTCGTCTCGAGGGCGTTTTTTATGCGCGATATATCCGTCTTGTAAACGAATACTCGAATAAGGCAACCTGTAACTGCTTTTTGTTCTCACTCACTTTCGCTTCTTCCGCCAGATCATAATCTTCCAGCTCGATAGATTTTGCCTTGAGGTAGAGCAGTTTGGATATTTCTTCTGCAGCCTGTTTGACAAGCTTCAGACCATATTTTGTCATCACGCCCAACGCACTTTTCTTGTCGCCTCACTCAAAATTTTCAGAGTTCGCGCAAGGACAAAGTTTTCCTCTAAGTTGTCTCATAAGAGCAGGCAAAATAAAGGAACTCGTACCTTTTACAGCCAATTTTTTTGCGGCTGCTAGAGCATCAATCGTTTTGATGATATATTGATCCCGATAAAGATCAATTGAGAACTCAGCTGCGGGAGCAGTTGGAGGTCCTTCGTTTACCTTGTATTGAGTTGAAATCGGCTGCTCTTTGAAATGAAAAATTCAAACCGCATTTTTCGGGATTTCGCCGGCAAGGTCTCGCAGCATCATCGATTCATCATACTCACCAAAAATCGCCAAGGACGCAAGCCCAACCTGTTCATGAAGTGTAAAAAGTTATGGATATTTCCTACTTGAAGGCTAAAACCTGGTTGTACAGATTCAACGCATTAATATAGTTTTTATGAAATACTATCTTCAGATACTCTGTCTTTGCTTGAATATGAATAGATTTGAGTTCACGTGCTTTGTATTCTGATTTTGAGTTGTCGTTGAGAGTCACGAATCTTTTCATACGAATTCAGTTTTGAAGGAGGAGGACGAATTCACCCCAGTCGCGAAAAAGTAACTTTTTCATCATTTTGAATCCACTCATCCGTCGAAGATGCAGACCGATTCGTTCCAGCCGATGAGGAGGATTCGCGCGCTGAAACCGATGTAAAAAATTCGAGCTTTGTCGATATTTTGAAATGATGGCTGAGAATCTGGATCCGGTTGAGAGAGCATACGCCGGGAAGAAGTTTGACTATGATAAACTGGGGGAAAGTGCAGAATCTGCCAATAATGTCGTAACTATCAGGAAACGCAAGTCTGGACCCAAAACCTCTCGCTCTGCCAACCCTTCCGTTCGTCGCCACCGCGGATTAGGGAGCGTGCAGAGAAGCCCTCGTCGTGGGTAGACTCGTGCACAACGTCGAACGGAACAGCCTTTTGGCTGGACATTTTCGGAAAGAGCCACAAAACAAACAAGGCTCAGTCGCGCGGAGCAACAGGCTCGGCAGCGCCCCACGTCTCCGCTTCCACTACTTCCGTCGCATCCACATCCACGCGCGCGGTGCCCTCTTCTACGGCGCGTAATTCCCACAGGGACAGAGGCTCCACGGACAGACATTCCTGCGGGAAGAATCCGTCCATGTCACCGCCGGCGCGCTCCACGAATCCTTCGCACCAACTGTCGTTGTACATCTGGTAAACGTGAACGATATCTCCCTCCTTCAGTTCCAACTCGTCCGACTGTTGCGGCACCCAATCTTTTTCCACCCTGTAGTGTTGCACCTTTGCACTCACCACTGACACTGACGTTCTCGAAGTCTGTGAAGACGACCCTTGGTCTTCGCCAGTTTTGCTGTATTGGGAATTTCGTCCCGCTGAATTTATTCCGCCGCCGACAGACCATCTGTGAGCAGAGACTGTCAGAGATCCATTTCGAGGGTCCGTTTTTGAACTCGACAGGACAGCAGAAAGTGCTTGTCGTTGTAAGCCAACTCTTGAGTTCCGCATGGAAGAGCGAAGAGACTTGGTTGCGAAATCCTGTTTCGGAGCCACTTTGTGATCTTGTTCATTGACCACAATCTCCATGCTTTTTCCGCGTTTTACTGGGTTGACTTCTTCGAGTTCCAAATCGCAGTGTTGTTTGATTTCTTCAAAATCCCTCTGTTTTTGGTCCGAGAATATTTCCGGATCACTAAGCACTGCAGTCTTTGTGATTCGATGAACGCTATCGTCCCAGTCTTCGCCCGAGACACGCTTGGTTGGAACTAAATCCGGCAATTTTCTGTCCAACTCATTGGGGTCGTTGGAATTCTTCGGGTTGTTGTTGAACTTTGATGAGAGATTGATGAATAACAGAGCGCCAACGACAACTACGACGACCCCACCCACAAGAAATGGCACAGAATTTTGTGGATTTTTCCATTCAACGCCGCCGCTCCCGGTGCTTTCACTGCTCAACGCGCTTGCAGCTCCATTCCCAATAATATTTTCTAGATTTTGCAACTGCGGATAGGCCGGATATGAAGCGGAATTTGCAGATGTGATAATCTTTCGTGATGGTGGCATTTTTGAAATGTTTTTTCCTCCCAGTCAATCGCACACAATCATGTGAAGGAAACAATAGAAATGATTAAAAAATTAAAAAATAAAAGATTTAAAAAAAAAAAAGAAAAAAAGCTAATGTGGACATGTCTGCAATTCCCTCGTTACTTGAGACTCCGTCGCTTCTTGATTAAGCTCTGTTATGCTGATAGCGAAATCATCTAAGCAAATCCTGAATCACGTCAGGCAGCTACCCAAGAATTAGCGACGAGATCACCTTGGAAACATGCCGTCCTCTTCGCATCCGTCAATGAAACCTTCGCACCAGCCATCTTCAAAAAATTGATAGACGTTCGCAATATCCCCAACATGCAGTGACAGTTCGTCAAATCTCTGGGGCGTCCAGGATTCCACAACTCTGTATCTCATGATTTTGCCGCTGGATCCAGACACTGAAGTCAGACTTGTGCTTGTGCTTCTTGGAGGATGCAAAGAATGCATACTGGACAGAGAAGCACCCACTTTTTGGGAATTTGGCGCAACATCCTTGCGTCCAAAAGCATGCGATCCTCCATTGAATACATCCGAATCTCGTGGTGTAGCTGAAGTTTCTTTCGATGGCAGAGGAACCAAGGGTGGTAGCTGAGTCGGAAAATAAGTTGTCTGATTGCCTTGAACTGGTCAGATAATTTAGCACAAGGGACCAGGAAAAGTCGAATATTAATACCGATAGCTCCTGATTGCACGGCAGTCTTCAGAATCTTTTGTTGATTCTTGAAGCTATCTTCAATTTCCGCGATAAAACCTCGTTTTAACCTTGTCGTTTGCATATCGTTGGCGAACTCTTCCTTGTATGCGGACTTGGTCCCAAAACGGGCATATAGCAGTGCCCCAACCACGACCAATGCAAAGACTCCGATGCCCACCGGCAAGGCAACTGATTGAGCTTTTGGTGACACTGCCGTATTGTCAACAGGTAGTACAACGCGTGCATATGGCATTTTTGTTTCAAGAAACAATAAAATTCATTGTTCGGACACAATGGCCAACGAGAAATTTGGCGCTCACACTAGCTGAACAATCTTTCCAAAAAGAAGATGTGAAAAGAACCTCTAGAGGCTGGCTTTTCCAACAAAGGTAGCAGGTAAGGGCAGAAAAAGCAAAATGCCATTCAATACAACAGCAGGAAATAATTGCAATTATAGCATGTTTTCTGGATAGACACTGGCCAATTTGCAAGGGTTTTGGCTTGAATTTTATTGCCAGCACAGTCTGGCAGTATGCCATGTTGTCAAGCAAAGTATCAGACAAGTGTAAACCAAACCCAAATAAACTTCTGAATGGTTTGGTAAAGTCATCTCCATCTTCCTTCCTTGAGAAAAAGCTGCCCTACTGATCATTGGTGTATCTTGAGTATTACACTCCTCCATTCCAAAATGTTCCAGCAATTCCACCATAGCTCTTCTTTAAGACAGAGCAATTTCACCTAATTTCCAATCTCTCTTGATTATAGTATGTCAGGGTCACCTGGCAGATTGATCCAGCAGTATCCAGTATCCACCAAGTATCTGGCAGGTATCTGGCAAAAATCCCCACTATAGTATGTTTGCCAGATACATATCTGGCAGATATCCGGGATCCTATCTGGCAAAATTTTTTTTTCGTATCCTGATCTGATCCAGGATCTGGCAAATCCGGCAAAGTATCCAGCAATGCATCTGCCAGGTAAAAAAAATTGCCAGGTAGATCCATATCCTATCTGGCAGGCGCCAGATTGAAAAAAATCCGGCAAATGAATCCGCCAGATGCCGGATCCAAAATGCCAGATTTTGTATCCTATCTGGCACAGC